>QLOY01003218.1:0-17156 GCA_003313965.1 Megacollybia marginata
TGAGCAAGAGATTTCTGCATTTCTTTCTGCTCCTGCAAAGTACTTGGGGCTTTAGAAGAAAGCTTGTTGTGAGTATCATTTATGTGCCACTGAGCTCTAGCATCACTCCTAACTACTTCTTGTAATTGTGATATCCATGCTTGACGAGCATCGCGCTGAGCGGGGGAAAGATCTTCTAGCTCTATCACAGAAAGCCAGTTTTCATCTTCGTCCAGCTCTGAAGGGATGAGCGGATCCCGATTTGCCTTTAGAGAGGATAGAGGTGGTGAAGGCATGAAATCATGATGGTAGGCAAGAAATGCTGGTTTTGTTGGTTTTTTAATGGATGGATTGTCCAAGTGTAGAGCTTCGCGAAAGAATCTCTGTAGTAAGATTGAGTACATTGTATGCATAGGATTGATGAGAAGCTGCTTTGAAGGCTGCCAATATGGTAAACGCCAAAGTTCGGAATAGCGTGTACCATAAAGGACTTCAATATTCCCTCTTTCAAGGGTGTTTCTAGTGTCGTGCCATGCTTCCGCTCCCTTCTTTAAAAAGGCATTGTCAGCAGTGCCCCAAGCCTTGCAATCAGTGCGACCTAGATGCATTTGATGCCAACATGGGCACACAAAACAAAATGTTTGAGAAGTAACATCGCGAAAACCCGCAAAAGGCCGTGCAGCCTTGAAATCCATCAGAACACCTGCAATTGCTGCACAAAAAATGTGTTGACTAATTTGAGGGCTGTCAAACTGGCATACTTGCAACCCGCGAGTGAAAGGTTGCAATCCACGGGTGAAAGCAGCTTCGAGATCTGTCACAAGCGGTCGAAGGTAATGACGGTGTTCTGCTTCCTTTGCATTCGGTTCAGAGGGACCTTGAATGATTCCAGGAATATAGATATATGCTGGATCATTGCAGATCTCGAGAGGCAGATTCAGACAAGCCAGGGACATCACTCCTGTTGACCTAACTTTGCCACCAATGATATTCCCTTCAACGTTGAAGAAGTCAGCATGAAGTAGAAATAACCACCTCCCTTCTTCACCTCGATCTGCAACAAATAGTCGACCATCAGTGCCTCTAAATTGATGCACAAAACTTCCATGGGATACTTCTCTCTTGTCGAGGGGGGGTGCATCTGCAGATGCAACATTGTCACAGAAACAGTCCCTGTATGATTCTATGTTGGGAAGCATGATGAATCTCCCAAACCACTCGTAAAATGGATAATATTCGAAGCATTTGATAGGCTTGCCATCTTTCGTAAGGATAGCATCACAAGGGTCTGCGAGCGTTGTTGCCCGCACTGCGCAAGTTTCAGGATAAGCAGCTTTGTCAGTGTTGGTGGTGTGCAAGGGTGGGTGAGTAAAACTGCATTTTGGGCATACAGCATAGAGGACTGTCTGTATGCCAAGATTCAATCTGCCTTCAAGAGCAGGGACACTCTCAGGGATGGCAGAGAGAGCAGCTTGTTGTTGAAGATTGGGCCCTCCATTGAGCAAGGTGAGAGACAGTCCGAAGAGTTTCAACATCTTCAGTAGACATTCTGTCCCCCGAATGGCGGCCCCTTCGAACACCTGACTAACTAATGCGATACAATAGGCCAGTAATGTAGACGTGTGTTTCCCATCTGTAGGATCAAGGAGGAACCTTCCTGTTGAATCATGAGCAGACACAAACAGTTATCAATCTTCACAGGGGAATTATCTGGGTATTGCAAACGCCAGTTCTCTAGAGACCTCTCCAGCGATACAAGGAGGAGCTTGACATTTTGGACCTCCTTCTCTGCTTCTCTCCTTTTTACTGTCCAAATTCGGTCGCGAATGTACTGAATGGTATTTTCAATATCGCATAACCTACGTCGGATAGCTGCTTCTTCCCAATCATGGATTAAGGATAGTTGATCTGTTGATTGCAGAAGTATTCGTTCCAAAGATTTGGCAATAGTGATAGATTTTACCGTAGCCTTATTTCTGATGCTGGAATCACCAAAAGGATGCAGATACCCGTTCTTATCTGACTCGAGGCTAGATTCTAGGGTCCCCCCTTCTATGCATACACTGCTTTGAATCTGTCAATGTCATTGTGTAAGACAAAGTTTGAAAACCTAAGGCCTAAGGACTTACCACCTCCCGCATCAACAAGGCAAAAGTAGTATCGAAATTGAATGAATCAAGCATGGAAGGTGTATGGCGACAATCACCGTCAGCATTTAGCATTGCTGCTGTCATGATATTGAACACATATTCATCATCATTTCTTTGTGTGTCTGCGGAGCAGGTGCTTTCAGCGAATGGCAAAGAAGTTATGTTGGGGACTGCAGTTCTATTTATACTTGTTGATGGGGATAAAGCTTGCAGAAATTCTCTATAGCCCATTTCACTATTGAAAGGATAATATCTCACATGGGTATATACATTAGGTTTCTTATCTTATCCTATCCTGTCTCAGTGTCACTCACATATCAGGCCTGGACAGATACTCATCATTCTCTCTGACAGAGCAATAATAATCAAGATACAGAATACATGACAGAGGAGCCAACTTGTAACGTATATGCAAAATGGAATCAAATAGACAGAGACTTATTGTATACCCACGGCCAGACAAATGGCTGATAGGGAGGGATTGGGATACCTCTACTCATAGCCATTGCTTCTACTCTTTCCTTAAGATCATAGCAGAGGATCGGGTCTCTGGTTATTTTCAATCTACAGACCGCGCATTCAATGCGCTTTGCTTGAGTGTGACGGCAACTGGCATAATCAAGTAGGCAACACCCACAAAAGACGTGGCCGCATTGTACACTGTTGATAAATCAGGCTGCAAAAAACAAGGTAAAAGAGGTAGGGACACGTACACACATGGCTGCCATAAGAAGTCCAGACAAATACCACAGGTATTTTGCTTTGACTCTGCCTCCTTCAAGACTGCGAGTTCCAACTCTGCCACAGAAAGCATCCCAGCTGAAGCGTCAGGTTGAGCCTTTGACTGTGTGAAATGTTCAGTTCAGTAGAAGAAAAAATATAACCAGTACTTCTTTTAAGGTGCCCAAAACCACGAAGCTGTCCTCCTCCTTTTCCTCCGCATCATCAATTTCAATGTAAACAGATGGAGAGCCTGAGTTTGAGGATGCCAAAGTGCCACGTCGAGTGGGACTAGAGTATGAAGTAGTGACTGATCGTAGCTTTCTCTGTCGAGACATGTACGTGTGCTGGCACTTGCTGGAGCGTTGCGGTTTGGTATCTGTAATCATACCAAAAAACGAGAGTAACGTGAAGATATGAGAAGACTGGTCAAGATGAGGGAGAATACTTATAGTCAGACCTACAAAGGGTCCGCTGATACTCATTGTGAATGGTACAAAGGCTGCCTTCGATTTGAATGAAAATGCCTCATTGAACGAAAACAAGACTGGTTCCAAATCCACAATGTCAAAAGGTGTTGAGCAATGTAATAAACCATTCAGCATTGTCTTTCTTACTGATTATCTTGATACAATGCAACAGACTGTTTCTCTCACTGTCAGCCAGGCGGTGACCTCCCTTTGACTGTTAACATGTAACCAAAAATAGATAAAAGTTTGGTACCATTACATTTGCTACTTTTTTTCGCCATCCTCCAAGATGGGTTGCATTATCTATAACTCTGATCAGCTTTTTTGCTCTCGACACTTTGTCGGCTGTATATGGGCCATATTGGCCATGGGGGGACTTGGGATTGCATAACAGCAGCAGAGATTGTCCCTTTGCATTTGGTGGTACGGGCCCAAGATGACACACATCGATGCTTTTGTGGCATATTCGTTGGTCGTGGTCCAAAAATGTGATGTAGACTTCGTGGTATTGAGGCTCCACTAATCCTTTAGGAGCGATGACTCTTCCAGGGTCAACAGTTGCATGATGCTTGAAAACAGACACATCTGGGTAGTACTCATTAAATGATACAACGACTCGATTATCACCAATGAGACTGATATAGCTTTCTTGAAAGAGGAATTGGCAAGGCCCTAAAGGAAAGGATCAGTAAGAATAATCTTGAATGGGGTCTATAGCTACCATCAATGTTGTGATCTGGTAGTGCTGTTTTCCAGTCCTGGGCATCTATTTCCTCTTCTTCAGCGGGCATAGGTGTCCTTTCCTGTGCCTGCTCCACCGCCAACAGTAAATCCTCAGGCACTTCCTCAGCCCCCCTGGGCAATATAATGCGGCAGTTTAGCTCGTAAGCCTAGGAATATCAGATAAATTACAATGAGTTTGGAACCAACCTGAGCACTACGTGTTTATGGGGAATGTGGCAAACTTTAGTATCTTCAGCTAGTCCCAGTAGTTCAATGATTGCATATTTTCGATTGATGAGCCAGATGCGACCTCTATATCCTTTAAATCAGCCTTTGAGAATGTAGGCTTTGTGGCCAATTGCAAACTCCTTGCCATACAATGCCATCTGGCATTCAGGAGGGGTGGTCTGCATGGGGCGAGGAGCATTTTCATCAGTACCATCCCACCATTTGATTATTCCCATTTCTCTTTGGAGCCAGTCGCCATTCACGAGAAAGTAAAAGCTGCTAAAATCCAAAGTGTAGAATGCGTTCATTTGGTAATGTTGGGCTGATGATGTCTGCGAGCTTCTAGTGGCGGAGGTGACAACTAACGTATTGGGGCGATGATACTCCACCACCAACTCCAAACTCCTGCTGAACTCTCCCATTGCCACAACTAATTGATCCCCTTCTCTGTAGACTCTTGATAAGTTTTCCATTGGAACCTCTTCATCATCAAGATAGCCGATATTACTAGTATCACCAGCACCAAACATACCTTCTTTGCTATCGTCAAGGGCGACCATACAACTGTTTGGCCAAGTAGTATGCCAAACTCGACTCCAAGCAGATATGATAGTAACATGTGCTGTCTGCACCAAAGGCATACTCTTCTCCACAAACTCGGCATCTACTGTAGGATTGATAACTTCAACAAAAGTGGTAGGCGCCTTGTTGTAGCTGAGCTCAAGCAGGTCTTCTGTAACCCAGAGCACACTACAGTGCCTAGTATTGATACTGTCGGAATGGGCAGATTTGGCGAATACCAATACAGTAGAACGAGATGAGACTACACCAAGGCTACTGTGATAGTTGCCTTGGCAAACGAAATGAACCCAGGTCAAAGGTGGTGGTAAAAATGCTCCACTTTGAAGATAGTGGATGAGCTCAACCATTTGATTGTCAGCTACAATCTGAGGACGAAGTTTGCAGGGTGATTGACGGAGTACATTGGTTAGGTCTATGGATGTTGCCTCAATGTATATACAATTGGGGATTCAGGGCAACAGGAAATATGAGAGGTCATTTTCTTGGAATAAGCCTCGTAAATACTTGATAGTACGACTCTTTTAGATGTTGGATTAGTACTCTTTGAACAATGTGCTAGAACATACCAGTCCACATATTTTAAATAGCTTGGCATCAGGAGTAGTAAATGACCAAAGGGTAGACCATTTATCACTGGACATTCTATAGGCCATGGCTTGGGACTGCAAGTTGGCTGTTGCACCGGAACCAGAAGAGGTAGTGGACTGGGCAAAATACGGGGAAATATGATATCGACGAACAATGTCAGCGGCCATTCTTTTACATTCTGCAGCCTCTTCTTCTAAGGATGCAGCCGGAAAAGTGGTATGTTGAGTGTGGGCTTCGCGCAAGAGGATTCAGCATGTGTATTACACCAAAGCAAGATAACAGCATACCATGTTCATCTGCTTGATCTCCCTCTACCTCATCCCGCAAGGTCTGTTCATCATCGTCTACATGTTCATCATTATCTTCGTGAGATATATCATCTATAAAGATATTGTGGGTCCGACGTCGATGTTTTGCAGGTCGCTGCGATTCCATGTCGAGTTGGTTGAGAAGGCAGTAGGCTCATGTGATAATAACACGGGCCTATTCATCGGAACAGACATGGTCCTAACGAGACCCGACAATACCTCATCATAGACTTGGGTCGTGGCGGATACAAGTTACGCGACTCTGTTAAGTGGTCTGTGGTCTGTGGTCTGATAGAACTTACAGCAAAATCAAAGAAAAATTTTGCAGCGGGCATGTACAAATTTGAGTATGGATAATACATATGACGTTTCAAGTTGTCCATTTGGACAGAGGACAAGAACGAGTGAAATTGTATATACATTGCGATGCATAATCTATCAAATAACAGCCTACTTGGTCTCACTATCCTCCATAATGTGAAGACATTCAGAGGACTTGTACATTTTAAGTGTGCCTGTAATATGGTCTCTAACCGTCACTTTTTGAACATCTTTTTGGACTCTTTCAGCTATATACAGGCCAAATGGTCCATCAGGACTTGAAGAGACTGGTGAACAAAGCAGTAACAGCCTTTGACCTTTGGCTCCAGGCGGTTCAGGCTTTAAGTGACAAATATCGACGTTTTGATGCTTTTGTTGTCTCTTGTTGTCTGTATAGGTAACACAAACCTCGTGAAAACCTAGTTCTGGATTACCGGCGTAAGGAACGACTTGACTGGGATCTACCGTAGCAAGTCGATCCGTCAATGTCCCGCTCTCAAAAGTGATCTTGAATCTAACTTGTACCCTCTTGTTTCCAATTAGTTTAGGATAGCTTTTGGAGCCTGCTAATGGAAAGGTATGAAACAGGATACTCAATGGTGCTGTAGGGTTTTAGTACGGATTTGAGGACAGAACAGGTCATACCCAAAAGGTCATGGTGAGGTTCCAGTCGCCAAGGCCCATGAGGGTCTTCCTGGTTTTGCTCCTCAAGAGAGGGAACTGGGGTCTTTTCCCATTTGGGCGTCGCTTTTGGTGGATCTTTGAAGGAAAAATCACTGTGCTTGAAGTGGTGCAGCTTGTTTCCAGTGGTGGCTTCCAGCTCCACAATGCAGCTGTTGGCCGTAACCAGTTGCAAAATGCCTCGGTATCCTTTGAAAGGGCCCTTTTCTATCTGTAAAAACTGTCCAATGAAGCGTTCAGTTCCCACCAAAGTCTGCTCGCAAGCTACATCAATCGTGGGATGTCTGCGACCTATTGTCCTCAGTCGCTTGGCACGGTGTCTGACAGGTACGTTGCTGGCATGCATCCGACTAAGGAAAGGAAAGGAACTATGATCTAGGGTGTGGCTGCAATGAATTTGTTCATATCGTATCTTGTGAGGAGGATTTGAAGGGCCTTCTAACGCACTGGGTACTGGAACACCAGTACTATTTTTTTCCTGGATTTCTTTGGTCACCAAAATCAGCAGCTGCTCATCATCAACTTGTCAGATGACTTTAACGACCTGGCCAGACAATAGACCAAAGATGATGACAAGCTCGTCACTAGCGGAATACATTCGAGTCAACATTGTAGATGGGACAGGTATTCCCTCAAACAAATAGACATCTTCAACAGGGGTATGAGCAATTATCAATTGACGAGTTGTGCCTTTTAACTGTATGGTGCAACCTTCAGGCCAGGTACGCCACCATATTGCGCACCAAGCTTCGCAGGCAGTGGGAGAAACGAGGAGCCAGGACACAGAATTAACAAATTTCTGGTTGATGGCTGGATCGAACATTTGAAAGGATGCTCATTTGAGTGTAAAGGCATACAGGCCTTCTATGAGCTGGACGTCTGCTTCGCTTGGGTGGATGGGTATGATGCGCACTGGCAGTTCTGCCGGTAGCCATCTGTTAATGCGTTTAGTTAGAATGGTTCCATTTTTTGCTACAATGCCGACTTGTCCTTTGTACAGACCTGGAATTGTGAGCCATACCCAGTGGTTAGCAAGTGGACGGGGAGTTTGCTGCAAAAAATCGATTAAGGCTGGAAGATCGGAATTCAGCACAAATTGGACTTGGCCGCCATATGGAGACTTTGCTAGCACAGTAAGCAAGTGTGTGAGTGAGGGGCAGTCCACATAGACCCGGTGTTGCATAAGTGAAACGTGCCAAGCGCGTAGGTCATGATTGATAAGTAAGTTGTGGTGGTATTCCACTGTACCCTTCTGGACACAATCAGCCTCTGACGGGAGTATAACATGTACTTACGGGAACTATTACCATGAATATGACAGCTGGAACGTCTTCCTGGGACTCTATGTTGGCCAAAGTGGCCACGAGAGCGGATGGAAGAGAGTCGGAGTCTTCAACTTTTTCAACTTTTTCAACCAGGCCATGTCTTCAACGTATAGCTGCGACCAGTTCTTCTGCCGACTGTCTTTCCTGATTGTAATTTCGGGTTGGTCGACTTAAAGCTGTGGGTACAGCACGAAGTCCCGTATCTGATTCTTCGTCAGATGCATCAGTAAAAGACTCCTCAGTCTCTGTAGATTCAGGTTCAGATTCGATTCCCACTTCCACATCGACAAATGGGTTTGCAGAATGTATCTTAGTGCGAGGCATGGCGCAACTGATGAAACAACACATTGAGTTAATTTTCTTCAATTTAAAACTTACTGTCAGCTTCAAGAGACGTTAATGGAGGCTATGTATTTGGTTTATGCGAATACAAACAGGGTACGAATTTTGAGTTTAATGGACTACGCTATTGTGGTCAGGAGCAAGAGCAAAAAAATACACGTGACTATGACAGGTCTGGTTTGGGATGAACGTGCGGGTGCCTAAAGGCACGTGCCAAAGATGGGGAGGTAACAATAAATCACAACGAAAATAAAGGCTGTCTGCACTGTATCGGAATAAAGCTACAGAAGCTAGGACATTGGAGAAAACGTACGGCAGACGAGTACCAGCAAACCTGAAACCTGAAACCCAAAAAGCCCTGGGCACAGGGGGAGTCAGATCGCATATAGACCTTCTGTTGGATAAGCACAGACAAGTACCGACGGATCTGGTACCCAAAGGGACCATGGAGGGAGTCGGATCGATGGGTGATTTAGGAATGCCCTTGAGAAAGGGTGAGTTGGTAGGTGAGGATTACAGGAAGGTGAGCTGATAGGTAAGATAATGAGGACTGCGATTATTGAGACTTACCTGACTTCTCGAGACACAGACAAGATGCGGAAACGTGATTGAATATAGTTGCGGGATGGAGACTGGAGTGGTAGACACCGGCAACGAGGACAACAACAACGGCAACAAAACGACGACGGCAACAACAACAACAATAACAATGCGGCGAAGAGAAAAGCCCGCTAATCCATACAACGGTGCCGACGAATGGATTAACAGCGGGTGTAAGAGTGGAAGTTGAGAGGAAGGGGAGGAAAAATATTACCACACAATGGGCAGTCCCGCTTGATTGGAACAGAGAGCATGCCGAACTTTGGCCACATTCGGCCACATTCGGCCAGGCATCTCCCTCTGAGGAGACTCTCATCGCGTGAAGTTCACCCATTAGCTTTCTCCAGGGATAAAGGTAAGCTTTCACATTTGATTTATCTGTTAATAAATGTGTCCTTTATTCTAGGAAATGTTTTTTATATATCTATGGATCCCCTTTGTTTCGCGGCCACGAAATCAAACATTTCGGCATGCCTTTATCCCTGGCAATTTTAGACGCAAAAGGTATGTTTTCTCTTCAAAAATTTCCCTGTATATTATTGACAATTTTCATTCTATTTATCCCTAGCTAAAGGTTTTTTTTCCCTTCACATTTCGCTACTAAAATTTCCTCAGCTAAATTCAGGCCCCCACGTGGCCCGTGTCAGGTAGGTCCTTAAAATTTTTGTCCACATACCTCAAATTTCTGCATAATAGACCTCCAGTGAGCTCAATTAACATTACTGAGTAGTCAGAAAGGCATGCTAATATAGTTGTATTGATGCCTACTACTGTCTGAGGCCATCCGAGACCATCCGAGACCATCCGAGATAGGTAAGAATTAACGTGTCCAAAAGTAAGTGAAAAAAGTACTGCAGCAAGATATCCAAGGCTCTGAAGACATTAGTTAATACAGTGCTATTGTATTGATACAAATAGATTCAGTTCTAGACATGGGAGTGATACCAAACATCAACGGAGCCCATTTTGGGTAGGTCACATGACCTTGAAGTAGGTAGGTTCCCCAGTGAGGTCCTTAAAAACTTAATCGATGTGAGGTCCTTAATTTCTTTTCCAGATGCCCCTTGCTGTGACAATCACGGTGCTGTTTGTCTTGCTCTCGATCCCCAATTCCATTCCTGCTCTAAACACTTCGACATACTGTATAATTTCGTTCAATTCGGACGGGGGTGTGACCTGTGACCCTCTGTCCGAATTGTATAATTCGGACAGGATACATATGAGTTGTGACTGCAACCCAAATTCGGACCAACCTTGGAGGATCATCGATCATGCATCGATCATGTTTGAACCTCTGTAGACTTAAGCATTGGATATGAGTTAGTCTTTTAAACAGAGTTGTCTCACCTTAGACAATAAATAGAAATAGATGCTGTTTTGATGCTGTTGTAGAACAACTGGAAACATCTAACAGCACATGATAGTTTTGCGAGTTCGGATGAGGCCTATGTGACCTGTGACCTCCCAAAAAATTCGGACGGACAGAGGCCCTGTGACCTGTGACCATCCGAATTGAATGAAATTATACAGTACAATACCACTTTATACGGCAATGTGTAGATGAAACAAAGATCTCAATTCAACAAATTCCAACCTTGCCGAGTCCTGACATCTTTACTAAGCCCCTCTCCGTCATCCCCTTCACAAAGTTTCGTGGTCTATTAGGGCTGTGTTGAGAGCGAGGAGGAGTGGGACAATTGAGTTTTCTCAGTTTTCTTTTCTTTTCATTCTCGGGATCTTGGGTATTGACATCGAGGAGGAGTGTTGAGTGTGCTGCGATGTCCCTATCATGTGACCGGATATAAACGCGTTTGGTCATGATTGCTTTTCCTCAGGCTCAGTCTTGCTATCACTAGAGACTGAGGTAGGCGTTCTCCGATATATAGACAACAGACTGATATTTAGATATAGATATAGCTGATACTGTTGTCTATAGGGTCCGTTTTCAACAGATGGGACTGGCTAATTGGAATTATCAGGTGTTTGCCTCATGTCTTCCGTGAACGGTTCTTTTCAACTTCTCTCATGGTGCTTTCCATGTGCTCCATGCATTCTCTCACGCTTGTCTCATTTCCGCCACAAGTAAGAACACCGACACTCCTCTCATTGTAGGCGTCTGGCAATAACCTAATAAAACGACTGGCTTGAGTCACTGGATAGACAGGTCACGCTAATCGATTACTCGCCATCACTCAATTCTTCAACACGGAGATTTTGCCGGATCTGAAACCACGAGTTTGTGGGGTAGTCTCAGACAAGTTGGTCCATGCCATTAGCCCTCCTAATCTTTCATTCTAATCATTTTGCTTGTCTTGTACAGCTTGACATGAACACAAATATGCAGATGCCTCTCGAAAGAAGACAACCTGCTCTTGACATCAATTTCCAGCTAACCGACTATGGAAATCAGAGACTCTCAACTGTTGCTCTGTGGTGCATTCCTGGGTCTGGCAGCACACCTCACCATTGGTTGACTAGCTTCGCATTCGTGAACGTGCTGGTCAGCCCCTCTTCCCCAAACATCACTTTGGGTGGCGTTTCATTAGACATGTTTCGTCCAACTATGCATGCATACACCCATCCGAACACTGAAAATTTTCGCGGCTGCTTAAAGTTTAATATTCGCTCCACCAGCAGGCTCACATCCACCAGAACACCTATATTGATTACCATCAACTTCGGAACTCCTCTGACCGTAAACGAGCTCGCCAGTATCATCTTAACCCGCAGGATGCAACATTACACGTTCCATCAAGCTGGAAGTGGCTGTTTGTTTTGGCAGCTCAGCCTCCTTGAGCTCCTCAATCATGGCGGGTGGATTACCAATCAAGAGTGGCAAGCTGCGCAGACTCAAGTCGCCCAGTATGCCAGCCAACACCCGGTTCAAGTGCCATACCCTCCGGTGCAGGGAACCTGGTATTAGGAGTCAGTCCGAAGGAATATACACATACATGATCAAGTTGTACTTGAATAAACTCTATTCTTGGAAACGGCGTACTGCAGACCTGAAGCAATCCCAGAACCATTCCTGAGAAGGTTTGACCTTTCCAGCAATGAATGATCTGTATCCAATCCAGGAGGACTGTCCCTGAAAATCTTTATCCTCAGACAGTCGCATTGCGAGTGACTCGAAACAGGGCGGATAAAAACCAGCCGAGTCCCAATCAATAAACCACAGCACACCACGCTTGTCTACGATGATGTTGTGGGTACTCAAATCGCCATGGGTGAATACCAAACACCAATCCCCGTCATACGAAGGACGCGAGCTAGCTTTGTTCGTCCCTGCGTGGATAATGTCCTTCCATCCTGTCAGAGCGACAAACTCGCACCAACGCCGAAAGCGCAGTGGCGATTCAAACGGACCATATTCTTCATACGTGAAGAGACCGCCCGTCACCATGCCATCCTCTAACGCACCAACCCGCTCGCCGCGCAAGGATCGAAGCTGCTTAACGTACAACCGCAGGGTGCACGCAATCCTGAACTGCATGAATCGAGTTTGCGTACTCCAGCATTCATGCAACATCTGGCCGTCGATAAATTCCATCACAAGCCCCGACAGATCGGGAAAATAAACACGTGGAACAGGGATAGAGGTATATTTACGGACGTACTCCATGGCTGCTTTTTCTGACGGTTTGGCAGCGGGTTTGGCGATGAGAGAAGGCGAAATACGCGAGACGGGAACTCCGAAAATGGGACGAGTGATACCGCAACGTTGCAGTAGATTTTTTTCCCATCCTGAATCTGGAGATAGTTTTTTGTTTGCAAGCTCTTTCCTGATCTCATCCAAAGCCAAAGCATCGAGGTGCTGTTATGATGTCAAATACAACATAAGGCCAAGTAATCGGAGATATGCACCTCAGGAGGAACATCTGTCGGAAGGGAAAAAAGCCTAGCTACACAGTCGAACAGGAAATTGGTGATCTGTTCAGGGATAGAACCAAATTGGAAGTTGACCGGGCAAGAGGGCGGATAGAGTTGTCCGACTGGTGAAAACAGGTTCATAAGTTGATATCAGTAAGATGACGTACCAATATACTCTAATAGTTCATCAATCCCAATCCCATTGACGGCGTTCACAGAAAAGTATTCCACGTCATAATAATACGCAAAGTAACTTGGATAATTATCCACATCGAAGCGGTCGGAGTCACAGTTCTTCGGCACAAGACCAAGCTTGGTTCCGACGACACAAAGAGTAGACGTGTGAGCTCGGACTTGAGCAAAGATTTCACCAGGAAAGTTCCCGAGGTAATCCGCATCAAACACCACGAGAGAGAAGTCTGATGGTTGCTCTTTTGTAGTGTGAATTCCTGCTTGGACGCAATATGTATGGGAAGCCCAGCCCTGCCGACGGTAGTAGGTCCTTCCGTTCTAGAAGACGTCAACATCATTAGTGGAATCAACGACGCTACTTGTACGAACCAGTTGGGATAGCAACGTTTTTTTTTCCGTTTCCGCACCTAGTATATGTGAGACAGATGATGCTTGTAAGACAGAAGTGTACCTAGAATTTCAAGACAAATGCTTTGTACATGTACAGTCATCGGTTGACTCCATGTCACGTGATAGTTTAATCTGCTGCCAAATTTCAACTCCAACGCACTATGACCCAGTCCAGAATCACTTGGACGCTTTATTAATACCGGAATGTCACAGTATCCACCGAGTTGCAGCAACATTGAATTTCGCGAAGCTTTTGGATCTGCAAAGCACATAATCGTAATTGCAGGCGCAGGCCTTTCAGCCGCTTCAGGTGGCTGCTTCGATTCTACGTATCTGAAATATCTCACTCCTACCTTGTCAGGCATACCTACTTTCCGCGACGGCGGTGGTATGTGGCGTTCTCTGGATGCCACCTCCCTTGCCACACCGGAAGCTTTTGCCGAGAACCCTTCACTAGTCTGGCAATTCTATCATTACCGCAGAGCCAAGTAATGCCTTTACACAACATTAGTGCCCTTTAACTCCCCTTTCTCTCCTTTAGAGCGCTTCAAGCCACACCAAACCCAGCTCACGAACTAATCGCCAAGCTGTCCGTTCCCCAATACCTCAAGCAGGTCGCGCCAAACGCTCAAACTTTCCATCTGGTCACACAGAACGTTGATGGTCTCTCAACTTCTGCACTTCGCGTACTATCTAGCCGTGTTTCCACGCAGAACACCACCTCAAAAATCAACAAGCATCCACTTGTGTTTGAGAACTCCATCTTTGAAATGCACGGCAGGCTCTTTGACGTGAGGTGCACACAATGCGGACACGTCGAGGAAGACCGATCCGATTCGCTCTGCTCTGCTCTAGGTGCTGCAGATAGGATGTTCCGAGATTACCACGATGCTGGGACGAAGGATATAGACATACCCGAGAACGAACTGCCTCGGTGTCGTTCATGTGGTGCCCTGGCACGGCCAGATGTTATCTGGTTCGGTGAGAAACCGTACCATTTGGACGAGATCAATTGTCTTGTGTACAAGGCTGACATGTGTCTTGTTGTTGGAACGTCGTCTACGGTATGCGCTCCACATAAACCCTGAATTGTATTGGACATTTCTATACATAGGTCCGACCAGCATCTACATATGCATACCGCGTGCAACGACATGGCGGTAAAGTTGCCGTCTTCAACCTTGATCCTAGCGAAAAAGATGAGCGCGCTGATTTTGTCTTCAAGGGACCATGCGAGACAGTACTACCATCTCTATTCCCTGAACTGCAATAGAGTATGTCACTTTTAATGCAATTCCTGACAGCAACCCTGTTGGATAGCTTACTCTTTCTTTATCTTTGTCACTCCGAGTTTGTGGAGAAATCGTATCTAGTGCCCTTCAGTGTTTCCACCAAATCTTATCATATCGCCGGTTTCAACTTGAGCTCCTCGAAGATTCTCCCCTAATTGCCATCCCTCATTCTTCAGACATCAAGTATCCCCACTCCCCGTCTAATCAGCGCACCATCAGCCCTAGCGCGAGCGTTGGCGTTGCAGCCCCTTCCTCTGCACAGCCTCAGATACAACAGTAATACTTGCGAGACCTGCAGAAATAGTTTCGGATCGGAGTTTGAAATCCTCACCCACCAGGAAAGCGAATCTCATTAGTCGTAAAGCGACACATAGATGATTCAACCACCCCGCCTCTCAACGCACACATTTGCTGAAAGACCGTGTTAAAGCAGGCGGACGACTGTTTTCTCTCGCTCACCGTCAAGCACTCGGATCACGCGCATCCTCCCTGACAAATTTCTGGTGTTTAATACCAGCATGGACTTCATCTTCGCTCAGAATGCTACCACCAACGTTGCTGTGAGCATAGTATTACATCTCTGTGATCGACGCGGGCGATATCTCGGTGCCACTGGATGCACCCTGAACGTGCCCTCCTACGGTTCAGCTGCAAAAAACAGCTCGTAGTCTATCCTCGTGGGCAGTTCGATGCTAAGTGTTAGCCACAGACGATAGCCCTGATTGAGGAAACTGAGCACTGTTCGGATTAACGATTGCAGTCCTCAAGCAACTACGCAATCAAAGTCGACCCCGCTGTTTTTGTCAATTTTGACGCATTTATATATTCTGTGCTGCGGTTGAGGTGAGGCACAATACATAGTCAACTGTCTTGGGCCCCGAGGCTATTCAACGTGTTGGAGAAGTGATGGGGTTGACGGAGAAATATATGTCGGAGCGCTGGTTGGAATTTTACAGCATGTGGAACTTTTGTTCTGTAATGCCGAGACTTTGGCAAATTGAGACGGTACGCTGTCCAGGTTCTGCGGGATGGGAATCTCGACCGGAAGTGCTTGCAAAAAGTAGATCCCCATTGTCCTATTAGGTGAGCCTCATCAACAGAGCCTCATCAACAGCGGCATATGTATTCAATTTTCGTGCGAGAATCGAAGGCGTGCTGACGGATAAGATCGCCACTCGTTTGAGATGTGAGGACATGTCAATGGTAAACGTTTAAACTTCCAGGAGATGGGGGAGATGGCAATGCATATAGACCTGTATTAGCATAAAATAGAATACTTCAACGAGTTAGAGAGGGTTAGAAACGTAAAAAGAGTGTACGAACCTGGCTTTGGTGAAGACTGACTGAGCTCCGTTGCCAAGCTGGACCAGCGAATACCACGCGACGCCGACCTCAAACCGTAGTCTGAGGCTTGCTTCAAGAAGTACGTTGGGGAATGTGTTGCATAACAGTGAGTCATTCTATGAGGGTTAGGAAGGCAGTTAGAACTTTTGAAAAAGATCAATTCGTCGAAGACTTACGCGATAATAGAGACGCTGGCAGGAACTGAAGACCTCGGGAATGGACTTCCGCATCAACATGTTTGAACAAGGAACAGCGGCGTCGGTCGCTGGTGAGGGGGTCGCAGGCGGAGTGGGTCAGGGATCGACCAAGACTAGTGGAACAAACGCGCGGCAGGAAAGGCAGTGCTAGAGTATAGGGTCTAGCACGGATGAGGCATACCCGGGTAATCCGTGGATGGGTAAGTGCGGATGACTACAGGTGGATTACAGATGGACGTGGGTAGCTTAGTCAGCTTCATCCGTGGATGCCATCGTCGTTGAGGGCGGATTACCCGTGGATACCTGGCCATCCATGGCCGCCAACACCGCTGCTATCTCAATATAGTGTTGCTGCTACGTTGCTTTCCCTTGCTTTCCCCTAAGGCCTTCCCCCTAAGGCAAGAATAATATCGAAATTTGATGCCATGTCAACTATAGCCATCCCGAAGGGCATTATCGGCGATGCAGTGTATGACCTGCATCATAGTTCAATTTTTGTTTCGATTTAGTTTCTGAGGTTGTCGGAAGTATTGTAAGTTTTGATGGTCTGTCCAGATCTCGAAGGTTTGCCTGGCTCCTAGTACTAAGTGTCTCCATTCAGCTAGTGCTTCCATAATTGCAAGCATCTCTTTGTCATAGATCTCGTAATTTCGTTGTGTGGGCGAAAGCACCTTGGAGTAGAAAGCGACTGGGTGCCACTTGTCTTCAATTCGTTGAGAGATTACCGCACCGATTGCTCCTTCTGATGCGTCTGCTTCTATTCTAAATTGTCCTTCATCTTCTGGGATGTGAAGGCAAGGTGCTGTCGTGATGGTTTCTTTCAAGGTGTCGAAGGCTGTTTGTTGTTCTGTTTC
>QLOY01003219.1:0-12640 GCA_003313965.1 Megacollybia marginata
TTAGAATGGCATTGGGAATGACGAACGCCGTCATCTTCTTTTCGAGACCTTCTATTTCGGCTATAGGGACTGACAGATCAGTTATCCAACCGAAGATGTTGGCGTGGAAGCATATGTGGTTTTCGGAGATGTAGAGACGGCCTTGGATCAGGATTTCCCTTTGGAGGGCGCAGCCGTAGTCTACGGAGAGGTCAGAAAGGGTTATAGAGTAAAGGAGAAGGGGACGCTACCTTCGATAAGATAATCCGTTTCAGGGACGTTGTGGAATAGCTCGTGAAAATCGCTATTGCGTTTATTACTGGCAACAGCGAATCCCGTCACTGCGTTTTCCTCCAAATCGAGATCCATGAGATCATCCCGACCTGAAGAGTCGGCATCACTCTCGTCTGAAGAGTCGTCTTCCAAACCAGAGTAGTAATCCGTCACACCAAGTGGTGGTAGCTGACTCTCGTCGGCAAAGTAGTCTGAATTGGTGTCACTGTGTACGGAAATGGACGTTCGTCTCGCTGGAGAACCTGCTTTGGATCGTTTGGATTTCGAGGGACGAGGGGAAACGCCTCTTCTGCCTCTGTTCTTCCTTATGACCAGATTTCCGGAAGGAGTGCCGTTCGTCACGGGAGGCACTGGAGGTCTTCTGCCTAGACTAACGGCACTGAGACTTGCCGCTGGCGGGCTTAGTTGGGCTGCGGATGCTCCGGGGTTTGCCATGGTCAGACCAGAAGTTGCGATTGCGCTAGCCAAACCTGAGGGTTTAGATGTAGGATTTGATCGTTTCCACGGCCTTTTTTTATCCTTGCTTGGTGTCATTGAAGGAGAGGCTGATGCTATTGATATTGCATCTGAATCGCGTGGAGGGAACAGGGAGAGGGACTTTGCGGTGCTGCTATCGGTTTCTGGGACTATGGGCGAGAATTCTGGAGAGACAAGTGCTGTTGGTAATTCGGTGATTGGGGTCATTGATATCAGGGATTTGTCGTCCTCCCGTGTGTGTCTGAAATCGGGAGTTGTTGCTGCACGAAGGTGGGCGCTGGTCGGGGGACTTGTGGTTACTATTGACCTCAGCGACTTGTTTGAAGTCTGGTGACGCATCTGAGTCGGTGTTGCGAGTGTCTCTGCCGGAGACATCGGCAGAGGAGGCAGATCGGCCCCTTTGTTGGATTTGCGAGATGCCAGTGAGTGCGAAGATGACGGACGAGACAGCGCCTTTTTTGGGCTGCCAACTTGTTCTTTCTCGTTGTCTGTCGATATCAATGGTGACGATGGAGTTAAAGTCACATTCGCAGCCAAGCTCTCCGTGTCAGAGGCCGAATTATGTTTCACAGACGCACTTTGACTGCGTGACGAATCCGAGCGATCCCGCGTGTGCCCCGGCTTGACAAACTTTGACAGAAAGTTTGGCATCTCCAAGGACGTCAACCAAGTTGTATGCATATGTTTCAGACCTACCTGCTAAGATTGCCTTCTTTGAGTCTGTCAAGTAAACAGTTGATCATGAATGCAGTTGCGCGCACGTGCCGACCAGATCTAAAGCCTGCAAGCCGGCAATCACCTAAATCACCGGATCCTCACCCCTTTCGTCGACGCGTAGCATGGTATACAAGGAAGAGGTTCTGAAGGCATTTTCAGTCTTTGAACTGACCCCAGATGCTCTACAAGCTGATGCCACCAAGGCCTACAAAAAATTGGCCCTCAAGTAAGCCTGAAATTTTTTCTCTGGCCACTCTTATTTTTCACAAATTTTACGCTCATCAGATATCATCCAGACAAAAATGCAGGCTCAGAAGAAGCTACGATTAGATTTCAGGAGGTAATTTCGCGTCAATTTGCAAGTTTTCTTTGTTGACTTCTGCGCACCAGCTCGGTGCAGCGTGGCACATATGCCAAAGACACTATGACAATCCAGAATTGAGTCAAGAAGGCTTTGCTTTCAAACGTAGCGCATTTGAAGGACGAACCTGGAACGAAGACGATGATGTGCCACTCGACCAAGAGGAAGCTGAAGAGTTTTTCAGGTGCGGTATGAAAGAAAAAATTGCTCACAACTTAGGATACTTCTAGATTTATGTTCGAGCACATGATGAGAGGCCGTTACAGCTATAGCACTGGGCAGCGTAAGCTTGATTGCCACCCGAGCAGAAGAAATTGACAGATCCGTAGGATACCGTTACCAACGCAGTGGCAGAGCTAGTGAATTCGTCTACGCGTTCTCGGGAGGTTTCGCAGAGGCCCAGAAACGCCAGCAAGACAATCAGGCACGTCAAAAGTCTGAACAAGACGAATACTTGAAACGTGTCCGAGAATTCGGTTTGTAGCCTTTCATCTGCCTACCAATGCGTAGCCTCACACCGTCAATAGAGGCAGAAATTGCGGCAGAAGAAGCTGAAGCAGCTAAACGCTTAGCAGAGATCCGTCGTCAAGCCAATAGACTTTCGGAGGCTCACCAACGCGCTTTCAAAGTAGCCCGAGTAGGCCAAGGAGACGAATTACAGACCATCGTCGAAAGACATCAGGTGGACGTGTCGCTACCAGAACACCCACCCAAAGAACTATTCATCCGACGCGTCGAGGGTGAAACTGGCGATCGCTCCAAACTGCCCAAACGCTACGACAGCCTCCTCCATGTTGCCGCCCAAAAGTGCGGTGTAGAAACTATCAAGTTCTTGCTTGCCCGAGGTAGTCTTGTCTTCTGTCATCTTCATCGATTCTAAACACGCCGACAGGCGCTGACCCATCCTTCACAAACAGTGCTTCTCTTACTCCTTTCCATGCCGCAATCTTGGCAGGGAACACCCTTCTTGTCAAACATTTTCTTTCGATGCGTCCGACACCAGAAAACATCCATCCGAGCAAATCTTTTGGAAACCCAGCTGTTGCACCGCTTGATCTGGCCATCCAAAGTAAAGACGTTGGTTGTATCGAGCTCATGGTCAGATATGCCACTGTGCACGATGTTCAGCGTGTTTGGAACTCGTCAAAAGACCTTCCAGAGCACATCAAAGCAATCTTAACTCGAAAGGTCAGTCCGACTCAGTTATAACACTCGCGTCTGATGTGGTCAACAGAACGGATTCATTCCACCGGATGACTCCGATTCCCTATCCCGTCTTACCGCTAAACAACGCCGTAAACACGAAGCAAAACTCGTTTCCGAAGAAAAGCAACGTTTGATTGACGAACAGAAAATGCGAGAGGCTGCAAATCGGGAACGGAAAGAGCAACGACGCGTAAAGGCGATTCAGCGTGAAACAGAGGCCGAGAAACAAGAGCAGGAGAAACTGAGGAAGTTAAAGGAAGAAGACGAAAAGAAGAAACGTCTGGAAGAGCAAGCTATTCGGCTTCGTGCGCAAGAACAAGAGAGGATCAAACGGCAGACTGAAGCAGAGAGGTTGAAACGCCAGCAAGAGGCGGAAAAGAAAGGACGAAAGTTGCGAGAAGAACAGGAGCGAAAACGGGCCGAAGAAGAACGATTGCAAGCAGAGAAGAAGAAACGGGAGGAGGAGGAGGAGGAGGAGGCAAGGCGACGCGCCGAGGAACAAGACAAGATACAACGGCAGAAGGAAGCTTCGATATTGAAACGGCAACAGGGGAAGTTGGCGAAGGATGCAAGGAAGAAGAATAGAGAGGCGGTGGCGGCTGAAGCGGAAGCTAGGAGAAGACAACAGGCGGAAGAGGAAGCTCGCCAGGCAGAAATTGACCGCCAACGACGCGAAGAAGAGGAGATGAAGCGGCTGGAGGAGGAAAGAGCCAGAGAAGCTTTGGAACAGGCCCAGGTTGCGAAGAATACGATAGCTAAGAAAGATCGACTCCTCCAGTCTGATAAAGCCTGCCACCATTTTGCCAGAGGACACTGCAGATTCGGGGATAGATGTCGATTTTCTCATGCAGTAGGTCTCCATTTTTGCTTGTCTCACTCTAACTCGATCATGATAGGGTCCGGTGGAAATCCCTGCTTCTCCCACACTTCTTCCACCACCACCACCACCTCCTCCTCCTCCTCCAGCTCCAGAAAACGAGGCAGCCCCATCCGAGCTTCGAACGCGTCGTCCCCGTCGAGCATGCAAGTTCTTCCGTGGAGGATATTGCAAATACGGAAATGAATGTTTCAACTCGCACGTCCTTCCTCAAGAGCCTTTCCAGGTACCATTTATTCGTCTTCTGCTGCGGTCCTAACCAAAAGGTTCCTAGACATCAGAGCCGATTGTGACAGGTCCAGCGCAGTCTCTCCCATCACCTTCTCCTACACCGTCACCTCACCGTGCTCGACGAAAACCTGCCTCTTCGAGAAATCCGCGCTTCGAGTCAAGGACACCTATGGAGGAAGCTCAGACGATCACCCCAGCCATAGACGACCTTTTTCCCAGGGAAACGCCCATCGGCAATGGGAAAACGGAAATCCTTCAACCGTCCTCTGTTCAGACTCCAATTATATCCTCCAATAACACAACGTCTGAGCCAAAGCGGCCCAAGAAAAAGTCAAAAGTGACGTGGAAGGACAAGTTGGCGGAGAAAGAAAGGTCGAGGGTGAGTTTTGTTGTCTGTTGTCTGATTATTGATGTCAGCTGTCAGAACTTGAACGGTTGAATGGGCTCTTGGCTTCGATGCAAGCAAAACCTGAGGTTTGAGCATTGCGTCCTGTATATTCTTGATTTCTTGGCAATAATGTAATTGGAAAGAAAAGTAACTCTTGTTAATGTACATAAACATGAAAGTTTCTGTAGCCAGTACCCGTATAATGCTGCTTTGTTCATATTACATTTGGAAAGGGTCGCGATTTCTGACATTCAAGGCTTTCGAAGCGCAGTCCATGAAGGATTGTTTGTTACGATCCCGCCTACACCTCCTTCCAGCTGTCCGTCGACTGTAAAGTTGATAATTGGTCTGACAGTTACGTTGGGCTGCGTCGCCCAAAGCGCGATCGCCACAGTGCTTGTATAATTATATCACCGAGTCCCGTAGACATATGTCACGCTTACTTTGTACCACTGTAATCGAGTATGCCTTGATGTACTGGGAACGTTGCTTGCGGACTTGCAGAACATTAAATCAGCACCCAAACTCCTAGGCAACACGTACCCAAGGTTCCCTATCCTCTTGCCCATTTGCCACCCGTTCACGAAGAGAAGAGCACGATATGGTTGACCAAACTCCTCTGCGAATGTGAAGGACATAGGCACGTCCAACCCCTCTTCGATATGCAAATCGAAATTCGCCACGAAGAATCCAACACCAGCAACAGAGTTTGGAAGACCATCGGAGATGTCACGCGATTCCCATGCAGAAGTATCGAAACCAGGAAGATGCCACCCTGCCCGTTCGCCAAAAAGACCACCTTCATTGTACAGTCCGCGAACCCTATCAGGGAATCTAAACATGATCATCAAGAATGCGTGGAGAGGCCCTCGATAGACACACTCTTTGTATCCTCCGATTTTGCCTTGAACTTTCCATTCGGTAAAGTTGCCAGAGGATAGTTTGAATCCGCGTATCCCGCGAGGACTCTTTGACTGATTTGTATCGCGGAAAGCTGTTGGTGGTATCACTTTTGCAAAGACCTTGAGTCGTGGACCGCTTACTTCCGGTGGCTGCACTAGCAAATGTCTCGTCTAGACCCATATTGTCCTGTCGCGGTTTAGTGGTAGTAACGATGAGCAGCGCAGACCATATACTTGAACGATGGTAATCACATTGTCTTTGCCTGATAAGATTGCACCATCTGGGAATGTGAACGTTGCATCCACTTCAGAGCTGTCGCTTAGAGAAGGACTATAACAGTCAGTCGAGTTCTGTTAAGATGACATAAATCTACCTTCCAAACGAAGTGTTCAAAAAAACGTCGTTCAACCAAACACTTCCAGCGAAGGCTACATCCAATTCAATCGGAAACCGTTTGAGCACAAATGATTAACCTGTTCCACCATTGATTGTGAGATTAACGCTCCTTTCGTCGCCTGTCGCTTTGAAGTGTCCACGCCAAATGACTACATTCTCGCAGCTGGAGAAGAGGTGTCAGTTCGCGAGTACCGCAAGACTCGACTTACAAGCCATAATCACATCCGTATAGAATTCTACCATCTCCGTAAAACGGCTTGAATGGAATGTTTGTCGTGGTATGATTCGCAGTCGTCCAATCAGAATCGTCAAAGCCAGTTTGGATTTCAGGTAAGCTATCCTTAAACTTCCACGACAGTTTAGGTGCAATGACTTTCGAAGACGTTGTCAGGTTCAAACGACCAACGAATCCTCCCCGACTAGTGACAGCCTTCGAACTGACAGAGTCCTGCGGAATTTTCCGGCCATTCCAAGTGACAGATTTGATTTGGGTAGAGGCTACGACGGTGAGCTGAGAGCTTGTGTTTAAATCACCGCGGAGGTTCAAAGTCGAACCTGAAATGCTCGCATTCCGCACTAGGTATGGTCCACCGACCAGAATCGTCGTGTTGGAGCCTATACTCCAGTAATGACGGAAAGGATCATCTGAGTTCCCAGCGATAACCGGCGCCCAGAAGGTCGCTGCAGTTTGCGTATCGCTGAAGAGAATCAACTGCTTCGGCGAGTCCCATACAGTTGCTAAGCCTGTAAATCCTGTGCGAATTGTCACAGTAGTGCCGTCTACTAGACTGTGACCGGTAGTGATTCGGATCGAACTCGAGGTGGGGGAAGGAGGGTTGCCTACTGAATGCAAGGCTACAGCAAATTCGTGCTCCTGATCGGAATCGCCAAAGACGAACAACACGTCACGACCATCGATGACACCCGAGAAAAAGATGGATGCAGTGGAGTAGAATAACCTTGACGATGAACCAAACCTGGTATTGCTCACAATCATTTTGGATTGCCGTCCGTTCAATGCGATCGTTGATGCGATCGTAGGGACTTGGATATCTGTGCCGGAGACAGCGACGTTGAGTTTGAAAGTTGCAGCAGTGCTGCAAAGTCGTGAGTATCGCAAAGCCTTTGGCTCTGGGCTCACGTTAGATTGACATTTGCCTGGCGAGCAATGTAGTATGAAGACTGTGTGTCTGGATTTTGGAGGAACGTAACGAATACGTCGGGATTGGAGCTCAAGTTAAGACCCGTCGAAGGGTCGCCAATCCATTCAGTCTTGTAGAAGTCAGGCGAACTTCGTAAGAACAATGCTTGACGTTTTAACTCGTCGTATTTGATGCTCAACAAACGATTTTCTTGAATCTTCATGATCGTAATTCAATCTGTTCCAGGCCGGAAAATGTTAACATACCGATGCACCATAGTCGTAGGAGGTGTAACCCTTTTGTACGACGAATTGAGGAACAGGATGTATCAATCGAGAGACACTTACACCGGGGAAGGAGATCGCACCCCAAGATGTACCACTAAAGGAGTGAATTAGCAGGTAAAGATGGAACATGGTATAGTTCATACCCGTATGTCATGTAAAAATTCATCAACTTGGCATTACTAGCCCACATATGCCGATTGAAGACGGACTGAAAGTTAGGTCCCGTCATTTCTCGACAGTTTTCTTCGCCTAATATCATGCGTCAGCCAAGTGAGAAAGTCAGAGTCCGCCCGACTTACCTGCACCTCCCCAACTGTCCGAGCTCCCACCTTGGAATTCTACAAAAGTCGTGTCAGTGTTTGACATCAATGGCATAAGACAGGGACCTGACCTGGGCTATACCATGGTTGAGATGGATTGTTTTGTTCGTGATACTGATGCCAGTTTGTCATCAGTGGTCTGACCCAAAGCGTTGGATCGGAGCAGTCGAATCCGACTGGGTACGCGTCCATTCTTCAGAGGGATCAGCATTTGTGTTCAAATAATGAGTAGTAAATACCCATAAAGATCTACCGCACCCTATCAAAGTCTCAGCTAAAAGTAGTACGGATTTCTTACGAGCACATACTGTTCCATTAATAAAGTCTAACCCTTCCCCTGCATCGTTATATATGAGAGGGACAGAGATACCAGCAGCACGATATGTTGCTTCGAGCTGAGCAAAGTACTCTGCATAACCTGCTGATACGTTCTGGATGAATTCGTTGTCTGATAAGAACCGTCAGATAATTCCACGAGGAAGACTTAGTTCGTGTTTACCTATTTGAATAGCTTGAAGAGGTATAAGATACAAGACGATTACGAAAAGAACACAAACCAATAACGGGCCCTCCCTTATCCACTTGATTCCGCAGTGTTTGATTAATGACTCCCTGAATGTAAGGAAGCCATGCTTCGTGCCAATCTGTATCATTAGTTCGTAGAGTGTCCGCTATTTCAGTGGTAATCCAGTGCGCCTGGCCACCTGCCGAGGTCTCTGCGTTGATATACTGACGAAGTTGAGTGCCGTCCACGAAGTATAAAAACGTCTTACAGGACCTAGCAATTCTGTTGGTCTGGTATTGTGTTAATCGTTCCACATACCTGGTCTCAACGTGACAAAGACCCCTACTTCTCGAGCAGCATCATAAAGAGGCTGGAGGGCTCTGTAACTTTCGAAGTCAATGACGTTCCTAGCCGGATTGATGGCCCCCATATGCAGATACACACTGATACCATTTAACCCAGCTGCTTTCACTTTCTGCAAGATATCTAGCCATAACGAGGGCACGGGAAGCCGATAAGTGTGGAATTCGCCTGAGCTACGAGCTGTAAAACGAGTAGAATGCATAGTAAGATGAGGCGCCTACTATAGAAAGATCCTCTGGCCCTTTACTGACAGACTGTAGTTGTCGAACTGAATTTCACCAAATCTTGTGTCAAGGATAGTCCCGGTATTCAACGATTCATGATTGTGAAGAGATGGCGCGAAGAGGTCTATACTTGACGCCGAGCTGACGGAGGATAGAACGGCCAGTAGAAATAGCACGGATACCATCATCCAGTTTCTTATTGGGCATAGTATGAAGTCTCGACAAAAACGCGGCATTCCGGTGAGAGCTGTTCAACATACGAAGTGAAAGCCCTTTATAATCAAATGCCAACAGGACAGAAAAGTGTTCCTAAAAAATTCCGAAACCCATGATCAAAAACTATGATCTTGTGAGCATTGCAAGCAAAAACGGTCCGGATGAGACGCGCGAAGCATTCCGCCTGGCCGCCATGACTTCCAGGACATGTAAAACACGTGAACATTTCCGAATTCAGCTTTCACGTTCATGGGGGAACTGCATCGGCGCCCGTTTGCCACTCAACGCATCAGAAACATATACTTATTCGTTCTCTTGCGGCGAGGTATTTTAGGGTATTTCCGACATCCCCGGTCATGGATTACGGTGACCATATTGTCTTTCTGCTTTTCAATACCCGCTTCAAGCTCTACAGAGTCTCCCTGGTTGCATGCTTTACTCCATATTGCGTATGACGGGTCCATTTCTACGAGCTTTCGTGTCTTCGGTCTCTGCATTTTTGTCATCTGTTACTGGAAGGAGCGAGAAATCCCAGATCCTGTTATTGCTTTAGCATACCACACACGTCGTGGGCGGTACAAAGAAGTGGGCAGTCAACATAAGGTGAGTTTCCATGCTTCAATCCTCTCAATCGTTTGATTCTGAGCTCTCAATAACAAGACCCATACCATATCTCAGTATTTCACTGTGTCACAGAGACGCGACCGACATCATCTATGCAAAAGGTGATCAGGCTCTAGACAAGTCATTTTTCTACAATGCCTGTGTATCCCACAAACCGTCTGTCTTCTCAACAACAGACCGCCAGGACCATGCAAGAAAACGAAGATCAGTATCGCATCCCTTTTCCTTTCAATCGCTGCAGTGATTACTACATCCCCTACACGTTTATATTAGGTCTTAATCCAGAAACTCGATGAGTGTGAAAAGAATCATCCCGCAGACACTCTTCCTTTTTTTATTACTTGACATTTAATCTCCTTTCCGATCTCGCATTCGGAGAGCCAATTGGGATGTTGGACAAGGTGCAGAAATCCGATTCAAACCTGCGGGGGTCAGATTTAGTCAGCGTCAAGTATTCAGAGCGCGCCTGTCCTCCCAGGCTTATGCTACATCAGTGCTAGACAATGTGAGCTTATCTCTCTCATATCTAATAACCGGCAGTAACATCCTGACCCTGACAGCTGAGCGCGAACACTTTGCAGCAGTAATAGGTCTTCACCTACTGCGCCCACTGTCGAAACTGTTGCTCGATCCGTTTTTTATTCGGCATCGCAAACTCCGTCACCTGTGTTCACTTTCTATCTTAGCTAACATTTGCCATAGTACTACAAAAGTTCTGACTCACGATTGCGTTATGACCGAACTCTGGAGTTGAGAGATACTCGGAAAATTAATAAAACCCGCTTACAGAACGATATCGAGAAAGTTGAAGAGAGACACTTTTGCGGGTCATAAATCTTTTCTGGTCAACATCAGTTCTGAAAATGATTCGGAATCGCAGGGTCCAATTCTATTGCGGCAATCCTGTATTTTATTCTTGTGCACAGGTAAGTTCATAAAAGTTGCGCAGCGAGCTAGAGAATTTCATGCACTGGTGAGCTCCCAACATATGAGGATGCCAAGGGTATTGGTTATCGGTGTCTCGAGGCATGCAAAAACGAAGGGTAAGTGCTCGTTACACCCACACATTGAGCTCTTATCTTGATTCGGACTGCATGCGACTACTGCTATAGGGCTACCAAGAGTGGTTAAATGAGGATGAAGTGATATGTCGTGGAAAGTTCTTCCCAGAAGGAGTTGTGACTTTCGCAGCATTAAATCATCAACGCCTCGCCAGACTGAGATGTCCGTTCATCGTGGAATCTCAACATAATCCGGAGATATGGCGAAACCGATACATACAGGCCAGAGCGCGGCTGGGAGCTGAGTCTAAAGATCTGCATAAATGTTTGGAAAGGTGAGTCTGGGAAATACTGGGACGTATCATGAAGCACGGCCGCAATCTCGCGCGCGCATGGAGACGAGCTTGATTTTCGCCCCTGTCCTGACGATACAACATCGGGAGATCGGGAAACTAACGGAAGGTTTGCACAAACCTGTCAGGTTGATTGTATACGTGTCGCGCCGGAAAGGAATTCAATAACCTTATTGATGATGCCCAATGGGTCAATGGCTAGAAGTTGGGAACTTGAGACAGATACGATAGAGAAGTAAGCATCACCACTCAGACGCAGGCTGCTCTGAGGGTCACAAAATAGATCATGTCGTTCAGTCTGAGTTCATTTCCCCTAGGCAGTTGGAGATCGAGGATGGCACCGAAAAATCCGGAAATCAAAGCTGTTTGCGCCTGGGGCGTAACGAGGAAACGGTATTATAACAGCCCGGTATCTGATGGCATTATCTCGATTTGCCAGTTACAAAAGGTTTTTTCATATAGGCCGAGTAATATTGATTCTTGAACAGACAACCAGAACCTTTTTCATCAAGCTGGCTTTGGAAATTCGTGCAGTTTCAGCGCCGATCCTTGTGCCCACTGCCGACGGTATAAGTAGAAGTTCAGGAGTCATACAAAGCCCGATCGATATCAGTACACCCATCAAATCCAACATAGCCTTGGCAGAATCTTTACAAACCTGAGATCCAATGGTGTACATATCGGCGACAGGAGGCCTAAACTTTGAGGCGGAAGCTGCGGAGCTTGGCAATTGGGGATCGAGTAAGCTAGTGAACAGAGTAAGTATATCAGAAGTGCGTATCAGAATGTTTCGCTCTGCACTCACAGTGGAGTATTTCTCTTTGCTTTCCGCATGTAAACGAAAAAAACAGGCTATAGAGTGTATCGGAAACTCAAAAATGAAGTTAGCTTTGTGAAGAAAAAAGGCGTCTGTTAATAGTCTGCCGTCTGACCGTTCAACGCTCTGTTCAGCAGCTTTCTGCAGTGCCATCCTCCTCTTGACCCACATGTAGTAAGAAGTTCGAAGTTCAAGTTTGGAAGCCATATAAGAGATGAGTAAGGACATTGCAATTGAATGTATGACCTCATCATGTCATCCATCGCCGGTTATTCTAGCAGTTCCTTCCTTCCTTCCTAGCTACCATTGTACAGAAATAAGTCTTGTAATCAGTTCCAATACACTCTTATGAAAGCCTCAGCGCTCAGCCTCATACACGTTGTCTTGCACGCAGGGTTCCGCAGCCACTCGTGCCATGGGCCCAGGATGTATCGGTGAGTTCCTGTGACGCCGGCGGCCAACGGGGATGCAGGGGGATGCTCGGGGATTGTTTCCCATTTCACAAGTTCTCTGCCCCATTAGGTTAGATAAGCGCAAGAGTCGCTACTATTCTTTGGTTATGCATTTGAGAATTGGATTTTGGGGAAGGGGAAGTGTACTCTAATTTTGACAAAAACGACCTACAGTATCTTGCGAAGCATTGATAGTGTCACGAATGTTGATCATGTATGTAAAGTCTTGATACAATACCTGATGGTACCGTTCCCTGTTCAACGTGAGCTGTAGACCTTTTGAAAGTAGGACAGTGTGATCGGAGCTATGAATAGTATGATCGTCGATTTGGCAATCGGCAACAAATCGGCAACTGGAAGATGACTAACCGTGACATCTGTGACCAAAAGGTCCGTTTCGACCAAGGGGGTCACGGAATGCGAAAATCCTATAGGGGGTCGCATTAGAAATCTCAGCCTAGTGCAGGACCCCCCTCCCCCCCCTCCTGCCTTATATGGTAAATTTCT
>QLOY01003222.1:0-20156 GCA_003313965.1 Megacollybia marginata
TCCAGGATTTGAGCTATTCTTAGCTGGGATCCCATTTATCATTCCTGGGTTTTATTCTAATATTGTTCAAATTTTTGGATTATTTTTGGACTATTTTTATCATTTATTGGTTCCTGTCACTAAAAATAGTGTTGCCAGGGTGCCGTGGTGCCGTGGTGCCTGCCAGGCCTGGCAAGCATGCCTTTTGGCTGACTGGATAGCCTGCCAGAGTTATCCAGGCTTTTTTGCTATTTTACAAAAATCTTACTGAAGCGGCTGATGCGAAGTGGTAGTCAGAAGCTGCGGATTGGTTCCTTGCTGGCGCCTACGGATTGTTCCAGTCTAGCCTCCCTTCAGGCGTACCAAAGTGCTTCCAAAAAGCTGCATTATGTTCTATTGAGCAGCGCAAATATGTCAAAGCAACAACTGTAATTTGGCGTTGTTCCACTTGCGATGTATCAGGGTCCGTTAGCTTTCAACCTGTTCGAACACCTCAGCTGATCAACTAACATTCCCTAGGTTTGGAAGATGAAAGTAAAGCGACCCTTTTCCAATACACTCATCTACTTACCTGTATCAGCCAAAGCCACGGGCACCAGATCTCGACTGTGAATTCCTATTACTGGCGACTAGGCTTTCACACGAGAAGGAAATACATCATTGAAGAACGCGAGAGGGAAAGTGGTCAGAAGAGCGCCGTCGCTTTCTTCGATGTAGTCAAGCATTGAGTGGCTCATGTCTAAGGTCGAATCCTTCTGCATGAAGTTTTGTGGCGCAAATGATGAGGTCGACCAAATCGTTTTTAGAGTGCTCGTAAACTTCCCCTCATTGTGTTCGCAGGCTACTAACGATTTTCCAGTCAATTTTTGATGCTTGACCTGCGTCAGGTCTAATGAGCTGGGAGAGTCGGGTTCAGGAGATGATGTTGATGCCAGCAGCGAAGGGAAATTGACTCGGCAAGGCAATCTGACAAATCAGTCGACTGCAAATCCGGCGATGGACATTTGTGAGCACGAGCCACTTGAAATTCAATGTTCTTTATGACGGTCCAATTTTAGAAGACTACTTTTTGTACAAACCACTAATCAAGTACTAATCATCTACCTTCAGCTTTTTTGTGACCCTAGAATCACCGCTCTGGTACTATCTTAACACGGTTAGCCCACATATCCCGCGTGTCCTCTGTGCACCGCTTCAGGCTGTTGGTGTTCTGTGCAGCGTGTCTAGCTATAAACATATCCAGAAACATGTCTACCGCTTTCCTAAGCTTCATGGGATCCAGAGTGAAGAGCATGGTGGGATCGATACTGTTTCTGAATGCATCACCTTGCAAGATGGGGATGGGACGCTCGTCCGTCCTTGGTAGTATCTTTGTGACAATCTGAGAAGGAAGATATCACGTACTTGAAATGATCTACTCCTAACAGCCTCTACACGCATCAACCCCCCATCTCTTTTCTTGCCCACGATGAAGTACGACAACGGTCCGTATTGGTCCTCGGAGTCATTGTCTGGTGTGACTTTACCCAGAACGATGTTTGCACCCCAGTGAGATTTCATCTGTCAAGAGCCAACCTGACAACTCCGACCAACCCACTCAAATCTGCTGGCTATGGTCGGCTATTGACGATAATCTGAACCCTGGGCCAACCGATTTCATGTACAGCCAACTAAAACCAACTGTGACCAACCAGAGAGTATATGTATCACAATTCATTCAATTCCAGCTCTAGCCAACTATAGCCAACTACAAATAAGTATATAATCCAGCTCCCAACTCTATGAGTCATCGCCGCGGCTACAATCAAAGACAACATCGTTGAGCCTCGGCTTGCAGGCACTGCCACCATATTGTTGACACCTTCAGACAACACATTAGTTCAAGTAAGCGATAATAATGTAGACATACCAGTTCAGCAGAATGTCCCCTTTGTTCCTGAAAGGTTCGTAAGGCTAGTAGTTCTGGGGGCAGAGTGAAAACCACGTACCGAACATAGTCAACCAAAACCCATGAAGAGACACTCCGTTCTTTCCAACAATCGTCTCTAATATGAGCCTCCGAGTCGTTCACCTCAATATATCTGCCAGTTGCCACTGGCATCGGTTGGGTATCAGACGGGTCTAGAGCTAAGAGGTGACGGGCTTAAAGTGCATCAGAGGACGGCAACAAACAAGTCAGCCTATTACATGATTGTCAGAGGGAGAGAAACTAATCAAAGATGCATACCATTTTACAAGGTGAATCTCAAGTTCATCCTTGGTGTCTCCCGGTAATGCCAATGTAAAATACTGGGTGCCCAATGAAGGGGAGCGTTACGACCATACAGAACTAATGATCCTGTGGCGAGATTGGTAAACATGGAAGGATGGAATGAGGTCAACGTGCCTAATACCTTTGGTCAGCGATAGTTTTCGCTGGGAGTATATGCCAGCTACAATGAAACTGCGACACACGAAGGGCAAAAAAGAACAAACGTACTCGATTGATGACATATTAATCGCCTCGTCAATACACCTACAATGTTTGGAAGAGGGTTAAGTATCTGAAAACCAACTGGAGAACATGTTCGTTGAGCGGCAGGGGAGATGATGGAAGTAGGAAACAAGAAGGATTTTGATCACATGATTAGTCCGCGGGCGCAAATTCTATCAAGTCCGCGCTAGTGTTTTTTACTTGTTTTGACCATTGAGAATCTGCATTTAAGTGCATAAGGGTCTGTTACCAAGGGCTGTTGGTCTCAGTCAGCTGCGGTTGGCCTTAGTTGTACCAAGTTTCTTGGCTGGTTGGCTCCGTGTCGGCCATCGTTGGCCATCGTTGGCATGTTGGCTGAAGACAGTTCTGGTTGGCTGCTCCCAGACGAATTCTCACTGGGTTTGCACTCTCAATGATGTCAATGGACGCTGCCGTGTCAATCCGCCACAGTTCTACAAAAACACGGTTCACTTGCGCTTAAATTTCCCGATGTGGGAAGGTCCGACTATGACATTAGTTACAGTCACGATAGGTGAATCGACGACGATTCTGAAGTCGATTCCGGAGTCGATTCTGGAGAGCAGAATCGGCCAGAATCGATGTTGCCGTGACCAACCTCGATTCTGACACACAATTCTGCAGGTAGTTCAGCATCGATTCTGAAACGGGTTCAGCGGACCCGAGCGCAGAATCGACTGCAGAATTGCTTTTGCAGAATCGGCCAGAATCGTCGAAGCGACTCCGGACTCGATTCAACGATTCTGTCGATTCTGCAAAATCGGTCGATTCTGGACCATCAGAATTGGGTTTCGAATCCACTCCTGAATCGACATAGAATCGATGCAGAATTGCTATCGTGACTGTAACTATTGATCCCTGTTTAGGTCAAATTTAGCTTCAAATAAATGATTTTTTCAGCTGTAATACATCAATGAATACTACTCACAATACTTCCAAGTAGTGCCTACAAAGTTGTGGGTGCACCTGGTGCACCTGAGGTTCGAACCTCAGGTTCAGGTTCGGGTTCTACACAGCCACTGAACCCGAACCTCGGGTTCAGGTCCGGTTTGAACCCAGGTTCAGAGGTTCATGAACCGGACCGCGGCCAGTCTAGTGACTGTCAACTCATAATTCAAGAGAATGACCAACTTGACATCACATAACAGGAGATACTTGGCTGCCTTCTCGTGAACATAGATTACCGATTGAAAAAAGGAGCACTCAGCAACGACCATGGGCAAGTGTTCTTCGTCAGTCAGATGAGTCAGATCATATAAGGAGCCATCGGGAGTGAAGTGAGCCTTCCCTCGCTTCTTGACAGGGTAGACATCTGCGGACCCACCCTGAACAAGGTTCGTGTTGGGATTGTCCCTCCTCCAGTCACTGCATGCCTGTGACAGGGCTATGCCAAGGACTTCATGCGGTAAGGATGGGCGTCGAATGATCAACATATCGTCCATGAAATCCATCCTAAGCAATTTTAGATCGTTGCAACATAGTTCGTCAGACTTACCGCAGACCCTCCCAATCTCCTGCATAGCCACATTTGTCAACTTCCATTTCGATTTTCTCAAATTCATCATTGGTGCACGGCATGATAAGCTGGTCAATGGTATTCTCTACCAAGAATTTCTGCATGTCTTCTGGCCAGAAAGGGCCATTGGGTGCAGACGGAGGCATAGGTTACAGGTGGCAAATGTCGTTGTCCAAACCAGGTTTGTCTGGCTATGACAGTGTTTTGGGAGCGGGTTTGCTGGTGGTTCTAGATGAAGTGGTAAACACGTCCACACACACTTTGTCACAACCACTTTCCTTTTAAGGATGACATCGTTCTGATACTATCGCTGTCTGAGTTTTTGTAAGGAGAAGGAAAATGTCAATGGTGGAGAGAGAGTTTCCATCCATAGGTTTGTATACTATTCCGAGTCTGATATAGAAACATTTCTCGCCCTTGTCCCTGCTCGCTAAAATGAAACATCTCTGGCACTTCCTTCTCAGTGTTCTCACATCACCTCCCTGCTCAGTATCTCATTTATCCTTACCTGCACCCACACCTCCTTTCGCTCTCATGCCTCAAGAGCTCATCCCTACCGTCACATCTCATCCAGAGCTTGCTGAAGTTCTGCAAAGCTTACTCAAAGCTTACAGCACAACTCGGTGAACACAAGCATGTATTCAATGATACAAGCAAAGCTTAATCAAGTCTATCAAGTCGCTGCTCAGGAACAACATCAAGTTTCTTAGGGGGTAAATTGACGGTTCTAATGTACACTTACAGCATTGTGCTATCTGATTCTCGTCAACGCTTAGTGCCAATACATCTGCGGGAACGGACTGAGCAGATCCCATTATTGCTCTAGGTAACCCTCGTATATTCTTAGAGCTCCCCTGTGGCAGGTCTCAATAGCTAGATACATCCGCCGGTTTTTTTTGACATCGAGACAATCAGACTATACTCTTTGAATTCTGCAAGCTGTTGCGTGTGTTTGCATTCAAGTTGTTTTCACCTGGATCGGAATTGGAGGACTCTCTCGGGTAAACGTCTCCGCTCTGATAGTTCAATCAGAGAGGGTACCACTGACACTTCAGATGGCATCTTTGTATGGTTAACTTGAACCTGAGCCAGGCTCGCAAACTAGGTTTACATCAACGATGGTATGTTCCGTCTCAATCTTACTTATAATTAATAGCGGCGGTCAGAGTCGACGATTCGGTAACGATTTGGACTGCGATTCTGATGCGATTCTGGATGGCATCAGAATCGCCTAGAATCATCAGAATCATCGAAGCACCTCCAGAGCCGCTTCGACGATTCTGTCATGATTCTCGAACACGATTCTTGAAGACAATTCTGCCTTTCCCATGGCTGTCACTGTAGGTCACTGTGTTGGTTTGCTCTTATGTAAACTGTACAGTCCCTCAGACATTGTAAAATAGCAGTAAAATACACAGCTGAACTTGGTAGTGTTCCTCCCTGAGCCTCCCTCGGGCTGAAATCCTACTCAAAAGAGAAAATAGATGGAAAAGCTGAGAAAACTAACAAAGAACATACTTTCAAGGCTTCAAAGGTTCCAACCAAAGAAGCTAAGGCAAATACTAAGGTTAAGAAGGGAGCAAAGAAGGAACTGCCTGTTGTGCTTGCCAAACAGGATAGCAGCACAGATGAAGAGGAAACCAGTGGAATCGAGCACAAACATTTACGAAATCAAAGCCTGACGGTCAGAGTCGAGGCCGATTCTCACACGATTCTGACATCAAAATCACTCCAGAATCGGATCAAAATCATTGTCAGAATCGTGGTCGAATCGTCAATTCTGACCGTAGCTAATAACTCTAAATGCTGTGTCTATGAAAGCTTCCGAGTCCCATTCGTTCGTCCATAATCCACATGCGTCCCCTCAGAAGTTAATGCACCCAGTGGGAATTCAATCACCGTTTGCCAATGTGGGTCAACGCCGGCCGACTTACCTCGGATATGATGGCTAGTGATGGGAGATGAGACTCCTGGCCAATGTTCATCAACACTAACCAAGTCCAGTCAACACACCAATGTATTTCTGACACTAGTCAACACGATCCACTTTAGCATTGAATCATATCAAATTATTGTGTTCCGAAGCAGTCTAGTACAACATTACAGTCAACACTATACCTAGCTCGTCAATGTGTCAACACGTCAACCTTCACCACTCAATACACAGCTCACAGTTCCTTCGATAGCATCATTGCCAGTGGATGGTTTCTGTGAATGGTGTCAGTCAATACAACAGTGCATTGAACAGAAATGGACAGACCGGTAAGTGACAGTAAGCAAGCGGAATGCGAATCTAGTTTTAGGTCAGAATTCAGCCCATAACCGCACATTTCCCAAGACGTACCATCACTGAGGTGTTGTGCTAATGGTCCGCGAAGCTGTTGTGTCGATGAAGCCCAGATCTGCACAAAAACAAAACAATTCCGAGTCAGCAAATGCATATTAACAATTCTATGCAACGCACCTTATTGAATCACCATCTCTTAGTCCTTTGCCCCTGCTGAAAATGCTATTTCGGTGTTCTCAGGACGTCCTAAAGAAATGACAGATACTTTCTGGGGTTTAATAGACTCACCTTACCTCAAGAGAACCCTCGAGCATGTTTATCAGCTAGCGATTCCTTTGCACCTGGGAGGGATAGGTGTGGAACGAACGAGATGGTGGAGGTACGTGTTCAAGAAGCAAATTAGTCACATGATAGACAATGAAAAATTTCACTGCATTCAGAGGTTGTGTAGGCAGAGCCTGTAGACTTGGGTAGACTTAGGTGTCATCTATGTCAGCCTAGCCGAGTCTAGCCGGCTCGGCTTGAGTAGACTTAGATTGACATTGAGTAGGCCAAGGTAGACACACGTGGGCTGAGCTAAACTCACGTGGTCTACACCAGCCTACACCAGCCTATGCTAAACCTGAATGCAGTGAAACTTTTTGGTGCCAAGTCCGATGGAAGTGCGCAGGATCTGAATCCAAGAATGAGAGAATGAATCTATGGACTATTTTTTTGTGAGTGAGCTGTTGACTGGCGTTGGCCAGAGTTGGCGGTTGGTTAGCCCAGCAACCGGTCCGAGTTGACCAGAGTTGGCCAAAGCCAGCCAAATGGACTCAGTCGACTTGTGTTGGCCAGCGTTGGCAATCCATGATAGGATTTTCACTGGGGTTAATGGCCTGACTTTCTCATTCTCCTGGTTTTCTTGTGGTAAGTGCCACACCTCGATCCACTGAATCGAGTTCAAGTTCTCTTCTGCCAGTGACTGGTTTCCTTTTTATATCATTCCAAAACAGTCTTGACATTTTTGTCTGTCGAAAGTCTCTATTACTATTGTCATCCAACTTGAGGAAGCGAGGAGGGGCTCTCCGAGTCAGTTGGTGTTCGCCCATATGTGAGGAGAGGAGGAATTGGGTTTCTGAAGGATCGTGGACAGATAGCTACTCACAAGATCCCTTGGATACAGCATACAGGTCAGTTCACCCATCATCTCACTGTTGATCTCGCGCTTATGACAAACATACGACAGACTTCTTGTTCTCTTGCCATCTTCAAGATTGCCCTATTTCGATTTTTGAACCCATCCTGCGCTTTGTTTGTTCTGGAGCTCGTTTTCCAGGCCTATCCAAGTATGTTTCTCACTTATCATCTCATACCATTCCTACAAATACATCATCTTGTATTTGTACAAACTAACCCACTGATTGGGTCATGACTCCTCTCAACTCGCTGACAAGCCCCGGCAGTATGTCAAGTTTCATGCTTTTGTCTCAGGTTAATTGTTTCGCCCAGAGCCCTGACTTGGAAAGTCATCTGTCGAACGTCTTTTGTAGGGTTAAGTCACTCGAGCAACAATTCACATTCAAGTTTTCACTCGGTATGGCTACAATACTTCTGGGTTCTTGCCTTCTGACCTTCGTATGCTATAGAAATGGTTGTCTACGTTGTGAGCAGCAGTATGATCGTTGAAAACCGACGACGGTCTAGCCATTGATCAATGTTTGGATACAATTTGGATAGGTGAGTTGTCTTGGCGCATAATTTCTCGTCTATTATCTCATATAATCCCTACAATGCATTATTGTACAATGCGTCTTTCACTGGTATACTATACTTTACATTTGATGACCGCTAGTAAAAGAAACACGAATGCCAGGATGATCAATTCCCTTATTCTCCACACCTGCACATGACGATCCAAGTGGCAAGGGATAATGCTAGAAACTCGGCAGAGTTCTGGACAGCTGTCGCCTGGACAATCATGCGACAATGTAGCAAGACCAAAGTCGCAGATCACCACATCTGTCTCGCTCGTGATTATAACATTCCGAGGCTCAAGGTCCCCATGAACAACCCCACTTTGATGTATACACCAGAGTGTGTCAAGTAAAGACGCACTGAACATACATTATTGCTAGCATTATCACATTGTTAACGGGTACATACCACTGAGATCCATTCAAGTCGGCAAAGCTTTCTGCCGCTTTCCCTTTGACAAAAGAGAGAAGAAGAAGTGTGCAATCATTAAAGTTGTATGCGCCAATCAACTGAGGTATTCCCTTGCCTTAAACCGACGAAGGCAACGGTATGCTTCCAACTCAACCGCAAATGCCTTGGAGCCATCGTATACTGCTTTGACAACCAGTCTAGCCTCAAAGGAGAGTCCCAATAACTCTATCATCAACGCTGCCGCAGTAGTCTGGGAGTAGTTTGAATGAAATGCATAAGTATGATCAAGAGTGAGCCTCGCTGAAAGACGAGGGAATGCGCACTTGTACTTTGGTGGCAATGGTTTGAGAATCGTGTTTCGGAACGAGACGTCAAAGATGGATGGTGGCAGGGGAGGCACCATAACCCGAAACACAAATGCACGATTAGGGATTCGTCACTGGGCCTCACGTACCCGGTACGAAAATACTGTATACCACACCAGCCTGGTGAACATGGTGCGGCGGACAGCAGGATTGTTGGAATTATAATTGTATGGTCCTGTCAGAAACACTTGGTCAGGTCGGGGCTGGAAAACAAACACGACCTGGTTTGGTGTTAGGATGGCACCGCAAATGACTTTGGGGGAGTCAGAATCGTCACTGTCAAGATTGGCACGTTTGTCAGATAGATAGACGAGAAGCTAAAAAACGGAAATCAGCTCTGTTAAACATAAAGTTTAACAGGAAGAACATACTTGATTCAGTGCATTCGAAAACACCTTGTGGGCAGCGTGCTCGTAAAGGCCTTGAGCTGTGATCCATTGCCGCTGCCTGAGGAATGTCATCGTAGCATGGACCATTTCCCTGGTCAGAACAAGCGAGTGTTTGACTTCCCAGATGGCTATTTGTGCATTTGGACGAGTTGCATCTTCAGAAAGCCATTCAGTCTTGATATCTGCTTGTCCCATACCATTGGGACTTTGATTCCATAAAGCATCCACACAGATGATTTGAGCATTCTGTGGCATGTGGAGGTATTGGCTTGCTGCAAGGAATGCCAAACCTAGACCAGTGAAGTGGAACCAAGGGTATAGTCCCGGTTCCTTCTGCTCGTGAATACTCCTTTGAACGAGACCAAGGCTGATGGCATTTTCCAAGTCCGAAATGCTTGTAGCCTTCAATAAAAGGTTTGGTTCAATGTCTGTCGTGGCTAACCAGTTCTCAATCGCATTCAGTCTGACAGGTGTTATGGGATGGTCGGGACCTTGATCAGGGAAGCATGCTAGAATAGTTGCTTCATTGCCCATGCTGATATAGACATTCGAAGGAGGAGACACTTGTGAATATGTGGTAGATCTGTCGCCAGTCTGGGTGTAATACGCTGTGTCACGGTGGAGCTCATAGTAGGTGGGCATAAGCCTGGTCATGGTCACGGTCACAAATTCCCAGCAAGCTGGACACGCTTTTTACACACAATTTGGGTGTTTTTATCTCATCCTGACGCATGCTTCTGATACAGTTTCCAAATATCAATTGTGTGAATTGGGCGAACGATAACGCATCTGGAATCACCTGACTGCCATGAGCTGCGGTTCTCGTGCCAACATCGAACAACTGCGCCCTACTCCGTGCGGTTGACTTTCCTATAAACTGTGCTGATAAAACAGAACCTATCAATGCGTTTCTTTAACTTTCTTACAAATCCTTGTGTCTGCTTTGCTTCCTTTCGCGTCCTATGAACACTGGCAGGCAGTTTTCTCGACTGCCAGTGAACAACGGATCCTCACATCAGAAATCAATATATTCGTTTTGAACCTATTAGACAACTGGAACTCTCCCGCAGGTATCTCGATAGCAGTTGTCCAGAAGCAGGCAGATGGTGCCTGGAAGACCGAAACTAGAGGGTATGGTATCGCCAACAAAGCTGGAGATGAAGTTACCCCAGATACCTTGTTTGCCATTGGTTCTAATTCAAAGGTAAACCTTCGATACGAGTATGCATATTCACCAAACAACCTCTAGTTATTCAATGTCATTGTTGCAGGACTTTTGATATCCAACACAAGTTTCTCACCGCAAATCTCCTGGAACACGAAACTAGCATCCATACTCCCCGATTGGGAACTCATGGATCCAGTAGCTTCTGCCGAAGCCACCATCATTGATGCTATGAGTCATAGAACAGGTTTACCCCGTCACGACCTCATGTATGGCAAAAATGATTCAGTTTCATCCATTGTACGTGCTTTTCTCTTAACTCATCCATATTCGCAACATCTTCCCTTGCAGATCAAACGACTTCGATATCTGGAACCCTCCGCAGGTTTCTGCAAAACTTGGCAGTATTGTAACAATATGTACACAGTCCTGTCGTACCTCCCTCAAACCCTTCTCGGAGTGCATTTTGAGGATTACGTCAAGAAACACATCTTTTAACCCTTAGGCCTAAACTCGACAACGTATTCCTACGATGTCGCGAAATGTACAAATCACCTAGCAAACGGAATCGGTCGCGAAGGTGTGAACAAGTCTCAAGATCTTTTCAGGAGGGGTAGTGACACCAAGACCTATGGAATACTGGAACAAAGTGGGTGGTCACTGGTGACATCGGAAGCTGTAAGGTCCCGCTTTTCGTCTGTTCGTTCACTCGTGCTGATCACCATTTGCAAGTCATAAGTGGTGCCCTCACAAACGCAAAGGACGTCTCACTGTGGTTACGGGCCCTCCTTCAGAACGGTGTAAACCCCCTGACAAATGAATCCGTAATCCCTTCGGAGGTGCTTCAAAAAGCGTTGACGGGTGTTAGTGTTGCATCAGGAGTAGCGTAAGTTACACCTCAAATTGATCAATTCCTGTTTGACATTTGATATACAGCCAATTCCCAGAGTTATCTCCAGCTGTGTATGGAGGAGGTCAAGTACAGTTTTCGTATCGGGGACATGGTCAGTTTTCCATCACATCAAAAGAACTGACTGATGCCGACGTCGTACAGTAATCATTGAGGTACATACTTTCTCGACATACAGCAGCTTACGCACAAACCGCTTGACCTATAGCATGGCGGAGGCACACCAGGTATCGTCTCCGCCCCTGATAGTACCTGACTGAGAAGCAACTTTTATAATAGGCTTCCTTAGCACAATCTCTCGTCTTCCATACTCACCGTTTCCCACCGGAATCGGCATCTTCTCCAACGACGACTCTTTCGGTTCTTTCCTCAATGAAATCATCAAATACCGTATTATCGATTCTATCGTCTTGAACCCAAGGTCCCAACCACCCGTTAATTGGAGTAAGAGGTTCAAAGATCGCATTCGGGAGCAGTACATTGAGACGGTAATCAACACAACACCTCCCCCGGAGAATCCGACCCCACCTTTGGTTCCGTTCGAAGATCTCAAAGGTGTTTATATGGATTTAGGATATGGGGATATCAAGCTTTGTTTCCTTCCCTCATCAACATCTGCACGGACGACTGGAATAAAATGGGCTTCGTGCTCACCGAGTTGTACGAAGCTCATCAACGATTTACCCATCATCCTTCCGGGAGCATTACCGAATCCCAATGTTCATAGCCGAAATAAACCGCCTGTTCAGGAGTCATGTCTTATTTGAGCATTTCGATGGGGATCTCTTTAATATCACTCTTTTGGATAGTCATGTATGCTTTTACCTACCTCTTGTCTTTTCTTAGTCTGACGGACGCTTCTAGGCAACGATAAATTCCACCACCCAACCATACTGGACTACAAGTTTAGACGACCACACATACCTTGCCACATTCGCCAATGTTGAAGGAATTGTATTTGCGGTGAATGGTGATGCATGGGGTGCTGGGACGGGCATGTCCATTCCTCAAGGAAGCAACGTATAGAGCACGTGGAGATTTGGTTCAATAAAGTTTCCGAATCCCAATCGTTTCAGTGGTCGATTAAGTATGCAACGTAGTCTATACTTTGTACCTAGGGAAGGAACGTAACAATCATGTATTGTCTGTTTATAAGAGTTGACTTCCCTGACTGATTTTCCATGCTCCGAGACCTTAAGGCCTTATACTTAATTAGTAGGAAAGGTGAAAAGCTACTGGAAGGTTTGCTGCCTATACTAAGCGCAGTGAATGCGATACTAGGAAGAGCAGAGAGGTTTGCGCAGGTTTGCTGCGTGATTTGCCTGAGAACGAGCTTGCGACTCCGAGTGGGAAGGCAAAATCAAAGGGTAACTTAGCAAAGAAAGTGTAGTATTTATCCCGTGACTCTTACACTCGCAGAAGTCCTCTACTTTGCTTCCTCTGAGCCAGCGCTTATCATTGTCGAACTTGAAGTGATCAGCTCCATCATTGCGACTTCAGTGGTCAGAAAAAAGTGCACGATGTGGAATGGCCAAGAGAAATCATCGATCTTACTACAGATCACTACAGATTTGCGTTCTTTTCATTAGTGGTATTCAAAGTAGACTTTTCGCCTACTTTTCGCTTACTTTTTGATTACTTTTAGTTTTCATTTTTCTTTACTTTTTGTCCCAAGAGTACACTAAAAGTAGAAGTAAGATGAAAAGGAATGCTGGTCATCCTTTTGTTGTTCAGTCTACTTTTCAATCACTTTTTATTTACCTTCTCTAGGCAATAACACGGGTTCACCGCGAGTGAATTTGATCAGCACCGCACCCGTAACCGCAACTTATCATAACCGTCTAGGCAAGTGCAGTGTGCCGGTTACCGTGGTGTTACTATATTCAGGTATGGTTCTATGAATCTGAAAGGTACCCGATGAAACCATATGGAGTATTATTCAATTATTATGGACAAATGACATGCTTTTGTATTATTACACAGCCTCAATAACAGCATCGGCCATATCTACCGATGTCACGGTTTCAAAAATATTTACACGCACCCGTACCCGGGCAGTGAAACACCGTAACCCGGCCGGGTAACCCCAGTGAAAATCATATCATGGTCTGCCAGCTTTGGCTGACGCCTGCCAACCCACTTAAGATGTGATGACAGGTGTCGGCCAAAGCTGGCCTGTGATGGATACTTGGACTGTTTTCCACCATTTGCCAGCACTAGTCAGCTTAGGTCGACACATCCCACCTATAGTATTGCATAGCAATAAAAAGCTTTTATTCTGACACTATCTGACACTATCTGACCGCTACCAACACTAGTCAACTACCCCTTGACCCTGTGGCTGTTCTCCCCCCTCCGCTCCTTTCAAAACGCCGCCAACTCAATCTCCTGCTAAGTCCTCCTAATAGCATCTGATGATTTCTGCAAATGCTCTAAGTCAATAGAATTCTGCAAGTAGTAGGACGTACATATAGGTTATCAAATGCGGAACTGAAGGTATCTTGGGTATGTAGTTAGTCGATGAACCTCATCTAAAGGAGAACATACCTCAAAATGACCATTGGGTATCTTTTGGCAAGAGGAGAGGTATCGGAGAAGTTCTGTACCCTGTAGTATCAACTAGAAGATTGGAAATCAGCAGACTAAATCATACCTGTAGATGACAAACTGCTCCCAGTCGCAATTCCACTAACCATTTCCTTTGCCTCACAATAGAATCTTGTTCGGAAACGCTGTAAACAAAAAGAAACAGGACTTGTCACCTTAACGAAACACTTACTATAGAGATACACCCGTATCGAGTGTATTATGCAAAGAGAGTCGCAGTTTGTGAAGCTTGATGCCGTTAACAAAGACTACCAAAAATGAAAGAATCAACCTGATAAAGTCACTAGCATACCTCTGGGTGGTATCCAGCAGGCTATAGAACAGGACGGTAGTGATTTGGGGCCATGGACAGCGCAACGGACGGAGATGGTGGTGGTACAAGTTTAAGAAGTAATTTGGTCACATGATGATGCAACGAAAAATTCTGACGCGTAGCATGCTTGAGATTAATGAATAACACATCGATGAGATAATTATTCAATAAGTAAAACACAATGAAGTAAGCTGAATTGAGGCTTACCATGTAGCTGACTGGTGTTGACGTAGTTTGGCACTTGGTTGACTGATGTTGGCAAAAGCCGGCCAAATGGACCATGGCTGACTTGTGTTGGCCAAAGCTGGCAGGCCATGATGAGATTCTCACTGGGGAGTAACCCTCACCCATGTCCCAGCCTAACCTTCTCACTGCCGAGTTTCAATCTCCGACACAGTCACACAGGTCACTCTTTACTCTTGCCATGTTTACGCCACTGCCACCATCTAATCCGCTGTCTCGCCAATGCCGCCTAAAGCATCAGCCAAGAAACAGAAGGGCGTCAAACCTCGTTCTAAATCCCAGAAGAACACCCCTGTTGATATCACATCAGACTCAGATGCAGCCACTGAGCCCTCAGAACCACTGCCTGTAACGAAGCACGGCCGCACAGTAAAGCCACGGCCAGCACCTGATGCAGAATTAGAAGCATCATCTGTCTCTAATTCTCGTTTGAAATGGACAATTGTCCGTATTGACAGAGCCATAGCCTGGTGCGAAGAGAACCCGGATGATTGACACAAACTTTTCTCGGATAGCACACAAGCTGCGAAGGATCAGTCTTGCAAGAAACTGGTCTCGAAAACACCCAAGGCATACTATCACAGAAAAATTGCATATCATGTTTTTTCAGCTGATGAGGACGGCGCTGTTTGCAAGGATTTTAAGAAGAATCGAGCTCAATATATCAAATCCGTCGACAATCTTTTCATGCGGTATAACTAACCTCTCGTTGGGTCTGTCTACTGATTCAGAGCTATAGATTGAAGTCAGAATATTGTCAAGCTAATGAACGGATCGGGAAAATGGGTGCAGGGTTAAGCATCGAAGATGTTACGCACGGTTATGAGCTTTGGAACATCATAGGTGAGGTTAACTGCCAAGGAGACGTACCTCTAAAACATACATAGAGCGAGAGAAGGAGACTTTCCCATGGTGGGAGCGCCTCCATGGGTTCTGGCAAACCTTACCCAACTTTAACCTGTTTACTGTTACATCTGGCCATGGTCAAGATATCGCTGAAGCTGCTGAGCAGAGACTTTTCAAGGAGATGAAGAAATCAGATGGCAATGAAGATTTCGACATACCCAGCCCCGAGCCCATTGATTTCGAACTTGAACCACTCAAAGCCAAACAAGTTATGGTGAGAATCTTAGGCATTAATGGGCTGGTGCATGCTCATTCTATTTCAGGATACAAAAGAAAGTAGCAGTGGAATACTAGCAGACGATGAGAAGTTCTCGTTATCCAGACCTACCTCCCCTAACTCCGAGTCTCGTACCTCCCCTAACTCCGAGTCCTGTACCTCTCCTAACTCCGAGTCCCTGTTCACTCCCAGTTCTAAGGTGAACAGTCGCAAACCATCTACGAGCATCAAATCCGACGTAAAGTCAGCTTCTAAGGGGAAAAACAAGCGTACCCTGCAGGATATATATGCGGATGAAGCGAAGAAGGAGAATGAGATTGCCAGTTTGATGCTGACGAGCGACATCACCAAGCCGAGCATCAGCGTGAAAGGGAATGTGAGCAGCATGAGCTCTGTATGTTCCAGCTCTGTCTTCAATACAATCAGACACCTCATAATGGTGATGCCAGTAATGATTTGCCTCTGTTTGGACTTACTAGTGACTATAATGGTTTCCCGCTGCTCACTTAATAACATCAATACCCATCCGCTCATTACTAGCTTTTCAGGTTTTGTCTTAGATTACTCAAATGAACTAATAGTTGATTGATATTAAGAATGACGAACAACACCAGATGTTGGACTGTCGAACAAGTCTGACATAAGCTTTAAACGAAATCGCTGGGCTGGTGTCAATATCCACCTTCGAGCTTCAGCAAGATCTTCAACATCTTCATCCGTACTGTCATCCTCAAGTTCCCCAGCTGTCTAACCATTCACTTGTCCACATTTCAACAACTCCTCCATCCACTGCTCATCTATAGTGTCCCCTTCGATCTGGATGATGAGATTATGTAGGATGATGCATGCACGGCACCACATGATAGTGAAGTGGTGTTGTTCATGGCTATGGACATTGATGCGTAGCTCTGAAACCGCCCTTTGAGAATGTTGATGGTGTGTTTGATTCATATGCGTACCTTTGCAAAGTGTGAGCTATTGCTTAGACGAAACAAGTGCATACCTTAGAAATATAATAATTGAAGGTTTGTTGATCTGCAGTAAGGTCACTTCCTCTTGGTTTCTTGAATGGCGGAACGGACCATTCTTCTGCAGGGTAAGCTGAATTGGCGAAGAGAAATTCCCCAGGGCCAAAAAGTCGATTGTGTTCTTTGTATGTGCAGGTACTGCGGAACGACCGGGAATCATGGATGCTACCTGTATGTCCAAGCGCATAGTCAACGATAAGAAGGTTGTGTGGCATTGCGACAACCTGACCAGATTATCATTAATAGTAAAATGGTCGGAAAGAGCTCACCTGCGCATCAATAGAGTAATTCTTGTTCTTGTCGAACCAGGCTTCTCTGTGCAAGCCAGGCTTCTGAAAAAACAGAAACTTAGTGCTGTCAGCCAGCAAGAAACCATCCCGCCATTCACAACACGTCACATCTTCAACAAACTGCTTCACCTTCTCCTTCTCTTCGTCTGTAGGAAACATGACAAGCTTGTCATGCATACGGAGTATTGCAATCAGGCAACGGTAGGTGGTGTTCTCCACAGTGCTGACAGAAACACCAGCGAATTGAGCAATATCTTCAGGTGAGGAGGCATTGCCATAATGGCCAACGCGAATGAGGAATATTGCGAGCTGGATGGGGACTGGGAATTGGGGTATGTTGGAGTTGTTGTGAAACACAGGGTCATCTTGAATAAGATATACCAGTGCATCAAATACTGCAGGGGATACACGGATTTTACGTTGAAATCTGGTGGGGGATGAGAAGTGAAAGTCATTGAAATAGAGGGAAAGCTGGCTGCTTTTCAAAACTGGAGAGCCTGGCTCAAGAACATGGCAGGTGTTCAAAAGATGCTGGAATCCACAGACTCTATTGGACTGCTGGGCCTCAATACGACGTTCCATATCCGATTCAGATTCATTGCTGCTATGAGAACCAACAGAGGACGACTTGGAAGTGCTGGTGCTGGAGACAGAGTTGATGGACGAGACGGAAGAAATAGAGACATTGTCGTCCAGTTCAGAGGTAGAATCTGATGAGCTGAGGTCTGAATTAAGCTCCAATATGTGCTGCTTGAACTGTCTCCTTGTACATGAGCAGCAAATGCCTCTTGGATGGCTTGTCACTTTGCAACTGCAGGCATATCACGTGTCATTACATCTGCCGCAGCCATGAAACACTTGCTGAATACTTGCTAACCCAAATTGCCGACCCAAGGATAGGTGTGAAAAGTGAGAAAGCTCTCCTTTTTGACTCCTTTTGTTAGAATTCCGAGGGCAGTGTCTATGAAAAGGTACACACTGCACAGTGAGCATATTGCACACTCATCCTTGCACAGTGAGTTGAGCTGTACACACTCAGCTAATTGCACCCACACTCAAATGTTTGTCACCTAAAGTGACCTAATAGGGTAATATGTCATGTGACCTGACCTTGAGGTGAGTCAGCCAAAATGTACCCATGACATAAGCATCCCTGGATATGTAATCCATTTGCTGAGATAAGCTGACATGAGCTGGAAAATGCCAAAATAAACTTACCCAAATGCGGAAGGTCAGGGTGTTTTTGAAATGTGACCCATAGGAGTGAAAGGTAGGAGGATGCCATATATGAAGACTATGTCATCCAACACATTATGTAATCACATGCCACAGTTGGATGGTTAGGGTTAGGCCCCCCCCCCACAAAACTCAGGCAGCTTGGCTGCCTGATGACAGTGTGAGTGACTGAGTGGGGCCATATGAAGTTAGGGTTATTGTGGCCCTTTAGGGCCACTTAACCTTCTAACTTCATAGTGTCTCACCCGAATGTAACCCCCATATAAGCTGATGATATCATGTAGTTACATTTAGTAAAACATTCCATAAAATGCCCAATTTGGCTTTCTGAGTGTGTTGACACACTCTGAGTGTGCAAATTATGGCATATTAGCCGACTGTGCAGTGTGTTCCTTTTCGTATATACCCTTCCGAGGGGGGGGGGGGTTCAAGGTACGACTTTTCGGCTCCTTTTTAGTTCTACTTTTACTCTCCTTTTGTTACGTTTTACTGCTAAAGTGATCAAAAGTAACCCAAAAGTAACATAAAAAGTAACCCAAAAGTGAGAAAAAGTCGTAACCTTGAACACCACTATTGTTTTGTGCGTTTTTTTAGGTCACTGAATTAGGTTGCATAGTACGGGATGATCCGCAGCTGATGATGAGGGAAGGAAATCAGTTGCATCAATATTGGGAGAGATCTTGATAATGCCAGTCTGTAGAAAGTTAGGATTCTTGATGATAATACCAGCCACAATAGCTGCTAGTCTAAACTTGAATGGTCCAGTTGTTTTGAAAGGTTGAATAGAGTCAGACTTTCCACCTCAGTTTGTACTTCGTCATAGGCTAGTGAAAGTGTGATCAAATAAATCAAATAACTCGGAGATGCCGGCGAGCGGCAAGGCCCGCTACCCACTGAGTTGTAAAGCATGAGTGAGATGAAAGGGGAAGAAAAATGATGGTTGTAAGAGTGATCGGCTGGATGAGACAATGTGTCATATAATCGCTATCTACTCCTTATGAATCCTTATATGCACTAATAAACCCTTTTCCACGTGTCAAAGGACCTAGTAACACAGGGCAAAGTTGAATAGATTGGAATACCATTTCAGATATATCCTACTGTCGTCGTTTTGACTAGGACGAGATCTGATAATTGGGTAAGAGCAAGGAGGCAGATTTGAAAGACCCACTGCGTTTCTCGTGCTATCTCTCTCAGATTTGCATACTTTCGCTTCAGTTGGTCAAGTTTCTCCCTCACTTCCAGCTTAGCAAGTTTTACTAATCTCAAGCATCGCAGCCTTTTCCTTCAAGGCACTGTGTTCGCGTGAGTTATTCATATGCCGTTCGCATTCACCCATTCACATCCCAATTAATAACATTTTCCATAATCAAAAATTGTAAGAGACCACTTCTAATGTCAACTAAGGCTACAATTATATCAAAAACATAGTATTTTACCTACTGGTAAAAGTCAGTGAAAAGCTAATATTTTAACATAATTTTCACCTTAGAAACATTTCAACTTTCCTTATGATATAACAGGATTCCTTTATGTAAATCATTTTCCCATTAGACAAAAGAAACATTTCCACATACCATTTTTCCAGTTAAAAAGGATACATTGTATCCAGACATTTTCCTTCCTCACAAAGGACTTCATGTCAACATAAGATTTTCACTGAGCCATAGTCACAAAGAATTTTCTTGTTGGAGAAAGGCATGTGCTTGTAAAACATCTTCTCTCGGACAAAGGACAGGTATTTTTACTTGACCATATTGGCAAAAGCTTTTCTCTGTAACAAAGGGCAGGTGGCAGTGTATCATTTTCCCTTGACAGAAAGCAATTATGCTCACATGACATTTTCTCTGTGACAAAGGGTGAATGGTAGTGTATCATTTTCCCTTAATGGAAAGCACTTCTTGTGTAACATTTTCTCTGCAACAAAGGGCAGGTAGAAGTGTATCATTTTTCCTGCAACAAAGGGCAGGTAGCAGTGTATCAACAGAAAGTTGAAAGAAGAATGATCACAATAGAGTTGTGTGAAACTAAATGAGGTGGTGAGTGCAAGGGTCCTTTGCAGGATG
>QLOY01003224.1:0-40468 GCA_003313965.1 Megacollybia marginata
GGAGGAAATGTGTTCACTAAAAGATAGCTCAATTACTGATTATTTTGTTCATACTTAGACCTCTTGATTTGATGTCTATTTTTAGGTAGTCTTTGATAGTGCATACCCCCTCATAAGTCATACTTTGGTCCGACTCCTGAGGGGTATGACTTATGAGGGGTTCTACTGTACAGTAAACCGTAAAAACGGTGGTAAAACAGGGATACGCGGTGATATGCGATGCATATTTGTATCTAAAATTGTTCATAAATGGAGTTATTATCATTTAGAAACTAATTCAATGGCCCAATCCTCAGTAATCGTACACCCCGTATCTACCTGTACACAATACGGCTGTACAGAGGCCATCAAAATCTTGAAACAATACGGGTACCGTCCAGTATTGACGGTCCCGTATCACCGTACATGTACGGGTACGGTTTCAAGCCCTAGAAGATCAAAACTGAGCAAGAGATCTTTTTTCAGAGGCCAATTCTGCTGTTAAAATAGGGAGTTTTCAGGCTACCATATTGAAAGCCTCTCTTACTGGGAGATGTCTGACGCACCCTCTGATATCGCTTCCTATACTTACATCGAATAAACATCGTCGGAAAGCGGGAACTCAGGCTCGACGCGGAAATGAAGGAGAGGATTCGGCGGTGATTTCGAGCGAATATATCTCCTGGCACATTCACGGGTCATGTCTTAGATCTTGTACAATAATTTTTTTCGGAATATATTTTGTTACGACTGTTTCTTAATCATAGCCAAATGGAAGGATAAGTTGTACCAGACATTGATCAACCCTATGTAAATAGCGAAGATCCAATACCTCAACTAATGCCGTGAACCCGTTGAGGAAATTTGAGGCTGGTCACGGATTACAGATCTGGCCCGAGAACATTTTTTTTGATGTGATCCTCAAGTTCTTTTGAGCTTGATAGTGTCTCGCAGTAGGGGCATTTATGCAAATTCACGGTGCGCTGCTTATCGTGTATTTTTGCAATCGCGGGCACAAACCTGAGGCGCCCTTCTACATTGATCCGTGCACCTTGTAGTTTCTGGACAGAGGGTGAATCAGACGCTGAAAATTATAAGGATGAAAATCTTACGAAAACACTCGAACACTTTCCCCGATGCTTGTCGGTTACTGGTCCAAAGAACGCTGAGCCGCAGGCGCACATGCGCAATTTGTGGCCCTTATATTCGATTATTTGATCAGATTGTGGATTCCCGTGCGGTGCAGATCCAGCTGAGAAGAGTCACTATTTGCAACAACAAACATGAATGACGGCCTACGCGCAGGTGGTGCAAGTTGGTGTCGTGGCAGCGCTGTAAGTTAAGGGTCAGTATTGACCACAATCACGTTATCGACAATACATGGTCGTGCTGTTGGCGAGGAGGAAACCACAGCATGTGTGTAATCAGCTGGCCCAGCCTGAGCCTGATTTTGAGCCTTAGCGTGCTGAGCATTTGTGACCGTTTGAACTGTACTAGAATGTGTCGGCCTGAATCATAAACTATAAGGAGCATACCAATTAAACGCTGTTCGAGCGTCAAACCGCTGGCAGCCTCGGCAGGGTGACGTGCCGCCTTAGCGTACTCGGAATTTTTTATCGTGTCAACTGTTGCCAAAGTTTCAGAATGTATCGGCCTGAGTATGTAAAGCATAGTACCAATTAATTGCTGTTCGGGTGTCAAATCCCTGCTGCTAGTCACTACGCATCAAGTGCAGTCAACACAGAGCTTACCCCGTCGGTACTGGAGTGGGTAAAGCGTAGAGCACGCCGACAAGGGTAACAAGCAGTACTGCAACTTTGAGCATTACTGATGCAGGCAAGATATTGGATATTGGGGGTGGTAGAAAATGAGACCAGCTGAAGACCGTGGGTCCCAGCATTGTGTTTAATATACGGCCTTTCTAAAGGTGTGATGATTCTGATGATGCATCATTTCTCGGATAGAGGCAGCGGCGGCCTGCCTGGTCGACCGGTCAGTCCTACCTCCCCGTATAGCTGTACGTTGAGGTAAAAACCTGGACTCATCTTTTACTGTAGATTGCAATAGTCACTGATCATGCTGTGCGAGCTGAAATCTCAGAGCTCACTCTCAGAGCTCAAACGCGCGTAGTTTCACGGGCTGATCCGAGGACGGTACACGGGTTACAGTAAATGCTCCCGAGTCGTCAGCTCTGGCAGTGCGCAGTAGCATGTTGAAGTTCCAAACCAGTATCAAGTGAATGATTCGATGCATACGCGCAAAACCCTGCCCTAGAGTAAACAAACACAAAGCTTCCTCACGTCGCACTTGACTGTGCCCTGCGGCGCTACAAAAGCTGGACTGCGCTATGTGACTCGTAAGCTCGCTGCGGCCAACTCTTTGTCAGTCAAAAAGCTTGTGTTCTTTCCTTCCGTTGCATACCATATGATCCTCATGGAGTTCTGCATATGTAAGTGTCCCACATTCGTTGCTGATGGTCTACCTCGCTGCAGAACTGGCCAATCCCACCATCTACCTCTGTACTAATTGAACCCCTTCTCCTATCCACTTCGAATTACAAAGAAAAATCGATTCTTCTGGCTTCGAATGCCGAGACCGGTACAGAATCAACGGTTCCAAACTTCCACTCCTTCTCAAAGCTCTCCATCCTTCCGATAGTTGGAATCATTTCACATCCCACTCTGTCCCAGTCCTTGGTTTTGGAAAACTCAGTAAAGGAATCTGCATCAACAAACCCTACCGCCGCTCTCTGTGGACACGGAAAAGAAGCTGTAGAACTACATAGCGGTTTGAGAATTTTAAGCACCCAGCGCTCTTGTTGTGAGACAATGCAAGTATGGCATTGAGGTTGTTCACGCGTTCGCGAGTTTCCTTCTCCTCCATCTTGGTGTGAGTGCTTATGATTCGGGTGGGTTTCGATAGACACTTTGGTCGCGAGGGAACTCGACGCCGTACATATCACAGTCCGGTAGAGCAGGAATGGAAAGATGTGACTTGAGGTAACACTCCGTCGACGCTTTGGAATGAGATGCGAGACATCAGCGGGAGCGGGAGATGCTGTTGGACGAGAGTCCACGAGGTGGGGGTGGTCAGACAGACCGCGAGTATGGAGACTATAATTCGGAATATATCTTGTTACGACTGTTTCTTGATCATATTTGTTTTTAAAATTAAGAGGAAGGATAAGTTGTACCGGATATTGATCATCCTTATGTAAATAGCGAAGATCCAATATTACCAGCCAATACCTCAACTAATGCCATGAACCTGTTGAGAATTTTGAAGCTGGTCACGGACTACAGAACACCTTTTGATGTGATCCTCAACTTCTTTTAAGGTTAATAGTGTCTCGCAGTGGCATCTATACAGATTGATGTTGTGCTTCGTACCGTGTAGTTTTGCAATCGCCGGCACTGTTATGAAGTGGCCTTCTACTTTGGTCCGTACATTTTGTAGATTCTAGAGAAATGGCAAATTAGACGCTGAAAGTTTCAATAAAGATGAAAATCGTACGAAGACACCCCGACACTTTTCCCGATGATTGACAGTTGCTGGTCGAGCGAACGCTGCGCCGCAGACGCAGACGTACCATTTGCGGCCATCGTATTCGATCATCTGGTCAGACTCCGGATTCCTGGGATGTGCAGATCCAGCTGAGAAGAGTCAGTATCTGCGACAACAAATCATGTGAATGGCAAACATGATGGTCCAGACGGGGGAGCGGAGGAATGCTATGGAACATGTATCAATAAGCGTCAGCACAGCTAAAAAACGCGAAAGCTTACTTGTTGAGTACTTGCAACTCCATAGGCCTTTTCACATGCAAAGGTATGTGCCAAAGCCTGGCTACCAAACATTATGCGTCGGCAGATGCTGCATAGATACATCATAAGGTTTCGCGATATATGTGTTCCAACCTGGGTCATCGCGATAGGCGTAGGGTACCCGGGTATCAGGTTAGAAACGGCGTGAGACTGATGAAGAAAAGGGTGAGCTAGATTTTAGAAACTTTCAATTCAAGGGAGAAAACTTGCGTTTCTTGTTCTGCTCGCCACTATACATTTACTGGAAGAGAAATGACTATCCGGCAGGTTTTTCAACAGGCCATCGCAACGGGGGCATTGCTGGTATGTTTCGCCATCAATACTTGTAAAGGTTCGGTACTATGGAACGTTTACTAATCAGCGTAAGTACAGTATGAAAATGCGAAAACATACTGGTTTCCCAGGCACAGGCGGAGCGTGGGAGTGCTATGAAACATTTATCAATCAGTATAAGCACAGTTTAAAAGAATACCTGCTGGTTACTCCCGTGCGGCGCGGATCCAGCTGAGAAAGTCAATATTTGCAACAAGTCATGTTAGCGACAAACATGAACCGGATGTCCCAAGCGCAGGTGCGGCTTGGTATCGTCCCGGCACTGTAAAGGATCAGCATTGACCATAATCATGTTACCGACAAACCTGAAATAGCAACGGCCGGGTATGTAGCGTAGTTCTGTGGAGCATGTACCAATCAGCGTGGGCACAGTCAAAGAATGCAAAAACATACTTGCTGATGAGCATGTGTGTAATCAGCTGGCCCAGCCTGAGCCCGATTTTGAGCCTTCGCGTACTGAGCATTTGTGACCGTTTGAACTGTACTAAGATGTGTCGGCCTGAATCATAAACTATAAGGAGCATACCAATTAAACGCTGTTCGGGCGTCAAACCGCTGGCAGCCTCGGCAGGGTGACGTGCCGCCTTAGCGTACTCGGAATTTTTTATCGTGTCAACTGTTGCCAAAGTTTCAGAATATATCGGCCTGAGTAAAGCATACCAATTAGTTGCTGTTCGGGTGTCAAATCCCTGCTGCTAGTCACTACACATCAAGTGCAGTCAACACAGAGCTTACCCCGTCGGTACTGGAGTGGGCAAAGCGTAGAGCACGCCGACGAACAGGTGAAGGGTAACAAACAGTACTGCAACTTTGAGCATTACTGATGCAGGCAAGATATTGGATATTGGATATCGGGGGTGGTAGAAAATGAGACCAGCTGAAGACCGTGTGTCCCAGCATTGTGATTAATATACGGCACAGCCTTTCTAAAGGTGTGATGCATCATTTCTCCGGATACTGAAATGTTGACGCGGCGGTGGCAACGTGGACGTTGAGGTAAAACTTGGACTCATCTTTTACTGTAAATTGCAATTACAGATTCAGCAACTGACCACTACTGACCATCATGCTTTACAGTGCGAGTTAAGATCTCTGAGCTCAAACGCGTGTGGTTTCACGCAAGTTTCACGGGTTGATCCGAGGATGAACTCGTCGGTATGCACGGGTTACACCGCATGCTTTGTCTGACGTCAGCTCACCATAGTACTGTAAGTAGCAGACGGAGAGACAAGGCTAGACAAGGTCGGCCGAGATCCTGAACTTTGAAGTTGCAAACCAATCGGTGCAAAGCACGCAAAACCCTGCCCTAAAGTAAACAAACACACAATCCTTCTTCTTCCGTCACATCGCAGTGACTGTGCCCTGCGGCGCCACGTCGTCGCACGAAAGCTAGACTGCGCTCTGCAGCACCACTCCTAAAGGAAGCTAGACTATGTGACTCGTAAACTCGCTGCGGCGAACCTTTATATGTCAAAAAGCCCGTGTTCTTGTTGCCCTCGGCTTTCCTTGCATACCGTATGATCCTCATGGACTCTAATTCTGAATATGTGGGTTTTCCAACTAACATTTGCTGCTGATAGAGTTCTAATAACGCCACTGAAGAACTGGCCAATCCCACCATCCCTCTCTGTGTGTGAAGACGCTAATTGGAACTGTCTCCCACCTGCTTCATGTTACCCCAAAGACAAATGCTCTTTCTCGATTCCTTTGGCTTCTGAATCCATTTTTGTTCTATCTCGAGGACCGTTTTCTGCAGGTACTTTGAGTATAGTCCAAGATTTCTCTCAAGATGCGGTGAGAGTGGATGTTGTAGTGCAGTACCTCGAGAGGTACATTCCTGCTCAGTATGTCAGAGTTTGTAAAGTGCAGGATGAGGATGGAGGATGGGGTGTTGGTGTTTTCGTATGTTTCTTCACTTATGAAAGTCGTTTCACTGACGGGTTAGACGAGGGGACCTCGAGAGATGAATTACCACGATATTCATCTTTCTTTTGATGTCGTTGTTCGCCTTCCAAAACCACTAGAGGGCAGGAGCTCAGTGTATATTAAAAAGTTCGAAACCGCCATGCCACTTTTTGGTCATGAAGTGGATGATCTGGCCTCGACAGTCCTCTTTGACTTTATTTCTCTTAAATCAGTGAACGCTCCAATTAGCGTCAGGGTAACCCTTCTATCCTTGGCAAAGCTGTCGACCATACTAACGTTTCCATAGTCGTTATCTGCCGTTAGAGCCAAGATCGAAACAGCGAATAGTCCTATTCACGGATCCTTTGCTGCTTCCGAGTCCGTTGCGCTGCTGACTAGTAATGCGAGGATTCAGGCCAAGGTGGTATTGCGAAATGACTCTTCGAGGGGAGGGGTGTCAGAGCTTAATATGACTACTGCGAACGGGTATGTTCTTAGCCGAAATTTCCGACGGATGCTGACGGAGTGGCGCGTCGGCCCTTAGACCTATTGACAGCGTTATCTCTCTGTCATCACTCAATCAACCTGGGGGCAGCCTCGGAATCGGTGGTAACTTCAAAATCACCGGGAGTACCGCACTGGGTGCTGTCAACCTGGATATTACAAGTGCCCCAGAGAGATCATGCATACATGTGTCAGCACAGACGGCCATGGCCCCCGCTTCTGTCCGAATGTGTGAAACGTTTGAGGGTCAATTTGGGGTCAGTACGTCGATGGGACAGGCCATGGTTTTTGCTGTTCCCAGGGATGTACTGCGCAGGAATGTCGTGTTTCGGGAATGTTCATTCACGAATGTGCATGGAACGATCTTCAGGGAACGAGAAGGGAGGAGTAGAGGAAATGTTTCGGTTTCGTCTTCGATGGGATCAACCAAATTGATTCTGTAGACGTGTACAAACTTCTTGGCTTTGGATTTGAATTGCCAAGTAGCGGGGACCACGCAAAATGCCTGGTTTCTGGGCGCCCAGTGTACTGATAAGAAGATAGAAGCCACCGTCAGTCTTCGAAAGCGGACTTGGCAACAAAGCAGCATATTTGTGCGTGTTGTGTTCCTGAGACTTGATTCATGCCAATACCATTCCAAGCTCTACCACAGCTTTATTTTGGACCCCGAGTTCGATTTAACGTTAGGTGAAGGCGCGATAGTTAATAATCCTATTTCACAATCTGTGATTGTCTTGTCACCCCCCTCTTGTTACTTATCATTCATCGGTCACTACGGCGGTTTCAAGATGAAAGGTATGCCCTCAAGAACTGGCAACGCAAAGGCTTAGCCACTGAACAGAGCTTGAATGGGACTGGGATATCGAACATGCAGACAGAAAGAGAGAGGCCAAGGCCGATGCTGCGCTTCACAGCGCTCCACCCTTTGAAATCGACCGAAAGCTGCTCAAAGACGTTGTGAGAGAGAAGACTTGTGTTGATGTTGTCCGGATAACATTTCTCAATTCAGGTCAGTGGCCAGCTATGAGCTTGGCATTTGGCTGATTTATCAATAGGAACGTTTCACAAGGCAAGCCAGCGATTTCAGTTCAAGCGTTCTATTCTGATTCACATCCAAGGCATATCTTGTAACCCTTGTCGATGGCAGACAACTCGTTGCGCGTGTCGCCCGTCGGTATATGCCACGTCTCAAGACAGAATCAGAAGTGGCCACAATGCAATATCTCAGCGAAAGCACAAACATACCAGTTCCAACTGTGTACCATTACGATTCAAATCCCTACAACCGACTCGGCGGCGAATACATCCTAATGTCAAAGGTAAGTTCATTCGATTTGATCAACAGCTGACAAACGTGTGTGTCCTAGGCAGAAGGCATTCCTCTGTCCCAAGTATACCACTCCCTAAGCTACAGCGATCTCGTCAAGCTGCTGACGAACCTTGCGGAACTCGTAATTCCGCTCTTTGCACACCGATTCGCAAAACTGGGGTCTCTCTATTTTGGTCCTGACCCAGATTCCTCTTCTGTCAAAGCGTCATCATTGACGTCCCTTGTTGCCACTCCGAATGCCGTTCAGATGCCTTATTCCGCCTTTCCTTTTTCGCCTAGGTTACCCATCTCATCACCGCCCATCAGTTCTAGCAACCCGCCGTTAGAGGGGTTGAGGGTTTCAGACCATCCTCGTGAATTCCACGTGGGTCCAATCATCTCCTGGCCCTTTTTTGGTTCCAACAGAGGCGAACTCCGTTATCCAGACGAAATCAACCTCGGTCCCTGGTCTTCAACCGAATCCTACTTTGATTCCTGTCTTCAGAGGGAGGTTTCCGGTGTTCTCCGGGAGAACGACGGTAAAGCCGCTCCACATAGGTTACACCTGGATCCAGACGAGATCTACTCTTCACGACATCACAAATTAAAAGCTTTTTTGGGTGATGAGAGTGACGATAGTGATGAATATGATTTGGAGGAGAGTGAGGAAGAGTGGGATGGGCCTGGGGATGTTATGTATCGAGATTACAGGAGGATGCAGAGGGGTACGTTTCTTATCGCCCATCTCTGTGAACGGGAAAACTCGGTCAGGAATGAGATGGAGAGGTGGCTCCGGGTGATGAATAGACTGATGAAGATTCTCGACAAGGATGGTCAGGTTCCCCATGGTGCTAGGGGTGGATCTGCGGATGGGGTTTTCGCATTCGACTGTCACGATTTGAATTTGGAGAACATCTTTGTGGATGCCAAGGAGCCTTATCGGATTGTGAGTCCCCTTCTTTCCTTTTGCTTTGCTTACTAAACGAGGGTTAGACGTGTATCATCGATTGGGAATCAACAACGACCCGACCTTTATGGGCATGTGCCCACCTTCCCGCATTCCTGCAATCAAGCCCTTTCACAGCAAAGCTCTTCAGAGATATCGTTTCACGCATGGCCAGCTCAATCAAAACAGTTCGTACACCTAAAGGAACAACAGCTGACATCTCGACCATTGCTCGGGAATGGTTATACTACGAAGCTACTGGGATCCGTTTACGCATGGCGCATCGATGTGTAGAGTGGGATGGATGGGAAGAGGGGCTTGTTGAGAGTATACTCGGACCAGAAGAGTTTGAAGATGATTGGTTTCGGGATGTGTATTCCTTTGAAACACACTTGTCTTCTGTGGATGTGGATATCCTCCCTGATGGTCCTCTTAAACGCGTTGCTGGGGAGGGTATACATTCTCAAAAAGTTTCTTCCAAGCTTCCTTTTACGAAGGAGCTCGTTAAGGAGAGGGTGTTGAATACTACTGGGGATATTTGTGGAGGGAGGGGAGGCGAGTTGGGTAGAAGGCTTGAGGCGTGGTTGACTACCACTGGGAGTGTGGTTTCCCATGGGGATCATCCTATCACCCCAGTTGAGGGTCCTGGACGACGGTGGACTCACGCTGAGCCGGAGCATGAGATTGAAGTGAGTTGAGCATGCGGCGAGGTTCGGTTTGGTGACGACTTATTTTATTGCTATCATCCCATTTGCCATTCATTCATTCATTCAAAACAATGCATTTGTACCATATTCTGGGGTTGCGGTTAATTCGAATAGATATTCTTTTGATTTGTGTACGTCGACCAAAGTCAATGGGTACCGGTCTGGTACACTACACTACATGAATACATACTTTTTCTTTCTACTTTTAGCTTACAAGATGCGAGAAGTAATCTGCTGGGAGATAAACACCTCCAGCGTGGGCGTACTCATCCCTCTTCTCTGTTCATCGCGGTATGGAGTATTGGACACGCCGACTTCTTTCAGGGACAAGTATAATCGGTTGATGAGAATAGAAGTAAAGCTAAAAAGGTTCAGTTGGTGAGAACCCATACCGAATGGGTGGCCGTTCTTACATCATGTCTGGTCTAGACGCACAGTCAACCATCAGTATAAGGTAGAACTCGTGATGAGAACGAACGTACTCTGCATTAATCATTCTCAAATCAGGCTATATTCGATGGATTCTCGAATTTATATCATCTCATCAGAAGGGAGAAACAACGGCGCACCTCGGCCAAAATCGAGAAAAAAGCCCAAACAAGTGTCGATGTGAAAATTGCCACGAAATAAGCTATTCCTCCCCTTTGAACGACTTGCATGGCACGCATGTTTGGATATTTTCTTGCGGTGGTTATTGTGACTTGTATGGTTAGGATGAAGACGAGGATGTCGAAGCTTAGAGATAGGCAGAGGTAGGCGATGTCGAGGCTGATACTGAAAAAGGGTGTCAGTAGGGTTTGGGGAGCAATTGAGGAGCGCACTTACAGCCCATCCTTAGGAAGCGGAAGGCAAACTGGTGAACGCCGTTAGCCTTGGAATAGATTCGGAGCATTGGGGTAAGCGTACTTTGATACTGATACATCTTGTTTAAGGGCGGGAGAATGGCACCTGTATGATTTTCGATTAGCTTTGCCCGAGGACGCTACCTCCGAGACTCAACGTGCTGCGCCGCCTCTAGCGATTACATACACAGCGAGGATAAACTGAACGAGAATGTGGGCAGTCAAAAGACCGATAAGAGACTTCTTTTGCTTCCCCGTTAAGACGTAGGCTCTGTGGTGCGGTGCGGTGAATATCGGCTGTTGTAGAAGAGGTTACAGACCGTAGAGTTAGAAAGACTTCTGCAACGGTGAAGGTGATAACAGTGTGAATAAATTGTACAACTGCATAATGGGTGCAGCTGCACGCGCTTAGTATTGCCGAAACCACGAAAAAGATGAGGTTACATCTGTATGTGCGTAAGAGTGGAATAGTTCTAAGGTGCCTACTTACGTTAGGCGTCCACAATGGGGAGAAGTAGGCTGTGTAAGACTTAGAGCATGACGGATGAGGAGATTAAATCTCACAAGCGAGGGTTATAAAAGAGAATATAAGACTGCTATATCGATTCTGGATACCAGTCAATGGGTGTATATCGGTAAAATCAATGTTTACCACTAAGAAGAGCCACGAGACTACAAAGTCAAGGAAACCTCGTCGGAGTGATACGACATACCAAACGTCTTTGGGACTCTCCACACACATTCAATCTATAAATCCAAGTGAGGAATAGTCCCGAATTTCAGGAACAGCTCACTTCGGCGGGAAACGTCAAGCAATAATCGTAAACCAGTACGGTAAAGGCTGCTGTAAAGTAAAGCTGGTTTCCTTGAGTTCCGCCACTCGTATGAAACCGGAGGTGTCACCTACTTTAATCGCATTACTGTATGGTTATGAGCAGAGACGACATAGACAATTGGTACATACATATCGACAGCTTGGTCAATGACCGCTATTGAAACGTCTGTCATGGCGGAGGAACAAACAAAAAATCTCGTAAATGCATGTCCAGTACGATCCTTTTTATCGGATACAGTTGGATGTTGTAATGACCATCGTCGTGAAAGCGTATCGAAGACTTTGAGGGGAGGTAGCGAGGTACACTCACGAAGCTCCCGGGAGAGATCGGTCTATCCTGGCGAGATCGCCGATGGGAAAACTAGGTGAAGGTTCTTTTCTTGGTCCACGTAGAGCCTCTTTCTATCTCTCAACAAAATGCAACGAGTATTGGATTTGACGATGTATGGGCCTTCGGGATGTCCGTCTGGGTGTTCAAGCTGCCCTCCAATATGAGTACGATATTAGGGTTGGTTGCTTGAGAGCTGGGAAGGATGGTTGCATTACGACCGGGAGCAGTCTCTGGAAACGAACAGCTTCGAAGAATCGAAGGACCTGGAGTCCTGGACGGCATTGGGATGTCCAGAGTGCAGGCGTCGAAGTGCCAAGTGTCTGAGCGAAGTGCCTGGACGGGCTTTGCGGACGTTGGAGGTATGTAAGCAGCTTGAAGCTATCAAAGAGCGTGAGCAAATGCGGAGATAAGCCTTGACTGATTCCAAGCGCCAGGCAGTCGAATTGAACAAAGTTGAAGAATGAACTAGCCGTCCCAGAGTCGCAGTAGGTTTGTATCTGCGGGGAGGCTCTATCAGTACTGTAATACAACACAAGTATTGCGCAGTCCTCAGACAAGGGCGTAGGTAGGTAAACAAAAGGCGGGGGGTAGTCCCGTGACCCCAGCGTTCACTCGGGAACCGCGTTTTACCACCGTTGGGAACGCCTCTGCTGACATGACGTCCCATGATTCTCTCTTATCTTTCATACCGAAAGGCTTGGTACGTGCTTGGCTACACAGCAAAACTGCTTCGTAAATACTAGTAACCGGTTTCAGTTCCTCTAAGCAAGCAGAGCGTCAAAGCCGCATTGCTCAACTCCCGGATGTATTTCATGACCCACTGACGACTTCTGAAATCCAATTACTAAACCTTCCCATCTCTGAACTTGCCTCCAAGACTCGTGCAGGGACTGTGGACCCGAATGCTTCTCTGCTCGCCTATTCTAAACGCGCACTTGAAGCTCACGCAGAGCTGAATTGCCTGACCGAAATTATGATCTCAGAAGCGCAAACTTGGGCCAAGGATTGTAACAAGCAAGGTTCGCTCGCAGGAGTGCCTGTAAGCTTGAAGGATGTACGTTTATTGTCATGCATCTTGAAGCATCTCCAAACCTTATACCTTACTAGACTGTGGGCGTGAAGGGCTGGGACTCGTCTATTGGATACTCATCCCGCGTAAACACTCCCATGGCCGAAGACTCTGCCATAATTAGATTGCTTCGTGATGCTGGAGCCGTACCCTTCGTGAAAACTAATGTCCCAATCACCCTACTGGCCTTCCAGTCCAACTCTGATCTCTTCGGAAGCGTCAAGAACCCCCACAATAAGGATTATACTCCTGGCGGCTCTACAGGTGGCGAAGCCGCTCTTCTTGCCTATGGTGGTTCTCGCATCGGGATTGGGACTGACGTTGCGGGATCAGTCAGAATTCCTGCGCACTATTCTGGAATCTATTCCATCAAATGTTCTACTGGCCGCTTTCCCAGAACAGGTAGCGCTACCAGTGTTCCAGGTCAGGAAGGAGTGCCACCAGTCTATTCGCCTATGGCAAGGACACTTGCGGATCTAGAGGCCTTTTGGAAGGCGGTCATCAACCAAGAGCCGTGGAAATATGATCACAGTGTAAGCGTAGACCTCCTGTTCTGACTGCTATTGACGCCAACTTGAATAAGTGTCATCCTATACCCTGGAGAGAGTTGGACCTGTCCTCCGCGAAATTGAAGTGGGGAGTGTTGTGGGATGACGGTAAGAACACAGCCTTTCTTCTGATTTCAATCTGATTTCCTGGCTGAAAGGCGTAATTACACCTTCTCCTGCGTGCCATCGAGCATTGAAGATGGTCACCGAGACCCTACTCAAGCACGGTCATGTCGTGCAGTCCATGTAAGTGGATGCTTGGATGCTACCGCGAAGCCTAAAGCACGTTTAGTGAGCCTCCTAGTCCCTTTGAAGGGCTGAAAGTTGGATATCGGTTACTCCTAGCAGATGCGGGTTTGTGTTCTACTTCTCTACTATCAAATCCTAACACACGCGTAGGAAAGACCGTCAGCCAACCTATCAACTTCTTCGAGTCTAATGATCCAGGCGTCTCTCGTGTCCGTTTTCTCTGCGCACTTCCTCGTTGGGTCAAACGTCTTTACGCTTGGTATCTTCGCCATATTCGAGGCGACGAAATCTCAGCAGGTTTAATCGAAACATGCAGTCAGCTTTCTATCGTGGACTACATGCCCGTCGTTGCTCAACGCGAAGCTTACCGTAAGAAATGGTTCGACATGTGGCAGAAAGAAGAATTGGATTTTGTCATCACGGTTCCGCATAGCTTACCAGCTGTTCCTCATGGTGGTCTGAAGCAGAGTTTAGTATCATATGGCTATACTTTTCTCTTCAATCTGGTAACGCTTGCATTATGCTCCATGATTCGACTTCTCATGAATCCTACATAGCTCGACTATACCGCGGGCGTTTTGCCTGTCACCAAAGTTGATGCTGTGCGGGATGTGCTCCCGCTTAAGTTTCGGGCGAGGAATGGTATCGAATCCGATGCTTATCGTGTCTATGACCCTGTCAAAATGGCGGGTCTTCCTATCGGAGTACAAGTTGTGGGGAAACGGCTAGAGGAGGAGAAGGTGATGGAAGGTATGAAGATCATTGAACGATATTTACAAGAGGATGGTTTCCAGTATGAGCTATTGTCAGTTAACGGTCGGTGAGCGGCCGCAAACAGATGAGTGTTCAATTATGCTTTATGTATCGTAACTCTCGCCAGTTGCCATTCATAAAGATATAATTATATCCGCTTTTATTCCGAGTCTAAGAAAAGAAGTGGTTTGGATCGAACCGTACTCAATCGTGCCAAACTCCAGCCTTCCCGTAAGCATGAACACCTTTTGAAGCCTTTTCCCGTCACGGTACTCTGTATAGGCCGCTCAACGTGTAGGCGCCAGGGTCAGGAGTGGTCATGACTTCGTCTTCCAGTCCGGAATCATGCCCATACCGGTTTTTCAATAGTGGCAATGTACATGCGTCAAGATCTAGAATGCCCTTCTTGTGATTCATACAAGCCGTCCCATGTGGACATAGTGCAGTCATTAATTTGCCAGCGGACAGCGGGAGGTAATCCATTGTACCTGTCAAGTGAAAGCACTACGCCACACCGAATAAGCACACTAGACCAAATTAGGTTGGGATCGATGTGAAAATTTAAAGTTAAACATAACATGAATCCTCCCGTCCATTTCAATCCACCATGACCCTCCGCAATCCCAACAAAACTTTCCTGGAGGCACTTGAAGCACGGGCAAGACGACAGCCTGACAAACCATTATTCTGGATTCCGCAGAACGTAGAACCCGAAAAGCCTGCCAGAGAATGGAAACCTATGACTCTCGCTCAGTTTCATGCAGAGGTCTCAGCTGCAAGGCAGTTCTATCATTCGCAGGCGACAAAGTTGAACATCACTAAAGGCTCGGTGATCGGCATCTGGTATTTTACTTGTTCATCTTCCTGCCGAATTAAAGACGTTGATTTTCACTAAGGCTGCCAGGTGGAAGCGAACCTACGGTGATCAACCCCATTCAAACATTTGGCTTATCTGCAGCGGGGTTTACCCCACTGCTCTGCTGCTTAGCCTATTCCCAATTATCGGCAATATTCGAGCTGCTCACGGAATCAGGAGCGGAAGCTCTAGTGGTTGACACCCGATTACCGGGAATGCCCGACCTTTCGGGATGCCCAGTCGAAGTGGTCGATATAGCCAACTGTGACACTGTGACGTCAAAAGTCGCTTTTGAAAGTTTGACGCCGCGGCCATACGCGGAAGTGAAGGACGATATTGCGCTGATATTCCATTCCTCGAGTTCTACAGCGAATATACCTAAACTCATCCCCCGCAGTCATTCCGATATTATATCAGCTGGGGCAAGGTTCGCGTTCTCCGAAGTGGCTGTGAGAATGGGCAATTTCAACCATGCATCTGGTAGGACCCGTATGTTCAGTTACTTCCTTCCTTCACATTGGTGAAACTTATCTTATGGTCAGAATTAGTGGGTTGCATGTTGAATGGTGGAAGTATTTTGATTCCTTCATCGTTACCCTTTTCTGCCGACGAACTGGGGAATATGATCTGGGCTTGTGGACTCACAACATTGACTCTGATCACTCCCATGCTCGTACCGCTTCTGCAGATAGCTCAAAGTGATCCGGATGTCCTCTGGATGGTCAAATCTCTTCATAGCATCAGGTGCTTAGGTACGGCCTTCCCGGCAGACATGGCAGGCTGGTGTCAGTCGATCCGTCTCCCCATAACAGTGTGTATACAAAGCGCGCTCATCTCTTACTGATGTCTTGTAGAATATTTATGGAAATACGGAATGCGGTGAGTTGTATTTTGTCCTTTCGCTTGCGAGTTTTAGACCTCTGGTAGGCACTTTAATGAAATCATCGCCTTTCGGAAGTCCGTTACTGTTTAGGCCAATCCCCGGGCTCTCGTACAAGTGGCTACCTTACGAAAGTGAGCAAGACGAAGCCAAGTTGTTGGAATTCATACTACCTGCCGGTTCGAGCGGCCTTCCTCACCCCAGTCTACTTGCCCCAGATGGCAACTTTTATACTGGCGATCTTTTCGAAACTGCCGAGGATGGATACTATCTCTTTAGGGGTCGAAAGGCTGACTGGATCATCATGAGCGGGGGACACATCTGTGACATGCAGTGAGACTCATACACGTATCCCTTAGTCACAGATAACTGACTGCGCCATTGTTTAGGTCCATCGATGATGCTGTTCAACAGTTGTGCAAGGATGTTGTGTCTGATTGTGCGACTGTTGGCTCGGGCCGTCACTCCCCAGCTCTGTTAGTTGAACCAACCGATCATGCTGAACGGGATGCTATCCCTCGCATTATTACCGAACGCCTCACCGCATTCAACCAGGGTAGATCTCCACATGAACGGTTGGATGATCCCAGACTCGTTCTGGTTGTCGATCGCGGTGCTCTACCTCGCACAGTAGTAAGTGTTAGTCTCGAAAGTTGATACATAGTAACTGATGTTTATTAGACCAAGGGGAATGTAAGACGCCAAGGATCAGAAGAAGCATTCTCGAACGAATTGAACGAAATGTACAAAGTCATAGTATAAGCGTTGAATTAATTGTCTTGTTAAAGTTAAGTACTCGATTAGTATTTCATACATTCTGCTGGTTGTAACACATTTCTCCACACTCGATCAGACATTAGATCTGTATTGAAGCTACGACTCAAAATTTCAAGCTACACTGACAATATCTTTTACATCATCTCAATTCTATTAAGGTTTACAGCGGCATAGCATTGAGATACTATAGAGGATACTGTCAGTGTAGCTTACGCTCACTCTGGTGCCCGCAAACACTCAATTCGAGCCTGAAAACCGAAAGTTCAGAGCTTGTGGTGGACCAGGTTTATTATATAAGCAGCCAAACTATTGCCACGTGTTACTACGTTGCTATATGTCCACTAAGAGCAAAGTCAATGACCCTCGATATGTTCCAAGTTGATTCAAGCCGTCTGTCGGAAGTTCATTTGTGTGGATTCATTAATTGGAAAGCGGGAGATTGCAAGGTAATCATATACCTTCCATTCAAATTGCAGCTGTCAAGATGTATGCAAACGACAGACACACCGAATAAGCATACACTAAACCAGATTGGGTTGAAGCGATATGAATCTTCGGTTTAAATTCCAACCTGCGTCCTCGCGTTCCATCTCAATCCGTCATGGCGCTTCTCAACAAAACTTTCCTGGAGGCACTTGAAGAACGGGCAACGCTGCAGCCTGACAAACCATTATTTTGGGTTCCGCAGAATGTGGAACACGGAAAGCCTGCCAGGGAATGGAAACCTATGACTTACGCTCAGTTTCATGCAGAGGTCTCGACTGCAAAGCAGTTCTATATTTCGCAGACAACAAAATTGAACATTGCTAAAGGCTCAGTAATCGGCATTTGGTATCTATTGGTTCTTCCTGCTGAGGACGTTTGCTGATAATCCTACTAAGGGTGCCCGGTGGAACCTTGCCTACGGTGAACAACCCCATTGAAACATTTGGTTTATCTGCGGCAGGATTTATCCCACTGCTCTGCTGTTTGTACGGGTCCCAATCGGCGATAATATTCGAACTGCTCACGAAATCAGGGGCACAAGCTCTGGTAGTTGACTCGCGTTGGCCGGACCTACCCGACCTCTCGAGATGTCCAGTCCAAGTAGTCGATATAGCCGGCAGTCACACTGTGACACCAGAAGTCGCTTCGGAAGGTTTGGCACCGCGGCCATACGATGAAGTGAAGGACGATATTGCGCTGATATTCCATTCCTCGAGCTCTACGGGAAGAGTTCCTAAACTCATCCCCCGTAGTCATTTCGATCTTACATTGGCTGGAGCAAGGTTCGCGTTCTCTGAAGTGTCTGTAAGAATGGGCAATTTCAACCATTCATCTGGTAGAATCCGTATGTTCAGTTACTTCCTTCACCCTGGCAAAACTTATCTTGTGGTCAGAATTACTGGGTTGTATGATAAATGGCGGTAGTATTTTGATCCCGTCGTCGTCGTCTTTTTCTCCCGCTGAGCTGGGGAATATGATTCGGGCCAGTGGACTTACGACATTGACTCTGGTCACTACTGCGCTCGTACCACTTCTGCAGGTGGCCCAAAGTGATCCGAATGTGCTTTCGATGATAAAATCTCTCCGCGGCATCAGATGTTTAGGTACGGCATTCCCGGGATACATGGCAGATTGGTGTCAGTCGGTCGGCCTCCCCATAACAGTGCGTACGCAAAGTGTGTTTGTCTCTTACTGATGTCCGCTAGAACACTTACGGAAATACGGAATGCGGTGAGTCGTGTTTTTCTTGTTGCTTGCAAGTCTGAACCCTGGCATGATGGTAGGCTCTTTAATGAGGTCATCGCCTTCCGGAAGTCCGTTGTTGCTAAAACCGATCGCCACGATTTCACATAAGTGGATACCTTATGAAAGCGAGCAGGACGCCAAGTTGTTGGAGTTTGTGCTTCCACCTGATTCGGCTGGCCTTCCTCACCCCAGTCTACTTGCTCCAGATGGAAACTTCTATACTGGCGATCTCTTCGAAATTGCGGAGGATGGATATCTTTTCAGGGGTCGAAAGGAAGACTGGATCATCATGAATGGAGGACACATCTGCGACACAAAGTGAGATTCATATGTGTATACCTTGGTCACCGAGTAACTGATTGCGCCATCGTTAGATCCATCGATGATGCTGTTCAACAATCATGCAAGGATGTTGTGTTTGATTGTGTGACTGTTGGTTCGGGTCGTCCCTCTCCGGCTCTTTTGGTCGAACCGACAGAACATGTTGAACGAGATGCTATTCCTCGGATTATCATTGAACGCCTTTCTGCATTCAACCATAGTAGGCTTCCACATGAGCGTTTGGACGATCCAAGACTTGTCCTGGTCGTCAAACGTGGTGCTCTACCTCGCACAGTAGTAAGCAATAATCCCGACAGTTTATGCATGGCTGACGTTCACTAGACCAAAGGGAATGTACGACGACAAGGATCAGAAGAAGTATTCTTGAATGAATTAAACAAAATGTATAAAGCTTCAGAGACATTTAAGCTGGGGGCCTGTTAAAATAGTATCATGGTTTATACCTCACCTGGTCATCCATAGAATGGTCTAAACCGTGTTTCTGCCCTCTTTCCATCAAGTACTTATTATTGGCTACAATGATCTCCTTGAAAAAACCAACCAGTTTTTGGTATGGGTTTCCTCAGATTGATCATGTCTCATGCTCAAGTCAATTTTACAGGCCTTGCACAAACTCTGCACCTTGGAGACTGTAGTCACTTCAGTCTCTGAAATCCTCAGAGCTGCCAAAAAACACAGCAAGCTCATTGGAACTTTGTTTGCCATTGACATTGGAGTATGGCAGCTGCAGTGGCTGCCTGACTCAGACTAAGAGCAATGTTGAGTGGAATGTTGGGTTCAGACATGCTTGATGATCAAGTTGTTTTTGTTTTAGGATACAAAGTTTTTACGAGTGAGGATGATGCTTAGGGATCATCTGAAGAGTTTTATATAGGCCTTGGAGGCCTCTGCTTATGAGTTCTGCTTCATCTCATCAACCAGACTGTAACTGAGGACAGTTATTTTGTTTTAGTTTGGGGGAGAGAGGCTGTGGTACTGATAAGTGAGTACAGGAACCAAACAGGAACAAGTGAGTGAAAATTTTCATGTTTCAAAACAGAATCTATTCACTTGGCCTAAGACAATTGTCTGAGGAAGGACATCTTAACATGGATAGTCCCTTGGATGTGCAGATGATGGATAACATTGATTGATGTGATATGAGACATCACATGCAGTGCACAAAAGATAAGCAAGCAGCTATAAGGTACTCATTGGAAACTCTTGACTGTGTTAGTCTCTTCTAAACAGACTAACCATGATCATTTGTGATATGGGATGAACAATGTGGTTGGGTCTGTCACTTAAGTGACCAAATATGTGCATGACCCCCCAACTGATGTAATCAGTGATCACACCACCTCCAAATTTTTACACTGACTGCATCAACAATGTGTTCATAGCCTAGTTCCTCACATCTTACCTAGAAATCAATATAATGGATCCTTCTCCACCACTATTTAAAACCAGTGGGTAAGCCATCTAAAGGTGGCAAGTACGAGTTCCATATCATCATAACAATGAGCCATTGCAAGTGACCCCAGACTTTTTGATAACTGAACATACTGAACTACAAGGGAGGTATGTATATACAAGTTGTAACACCTTACACACTTGGCTAATCTGCCATGATTTACACAGTCACAGTCCAATCAAGGGAGGTGCAGCATACACATGGTACATTCAGAAATTTCTGCAGGTCTGGGGACCCTCCCTCCCTACAAAAAAGGAAATTTCCCATCACATGATGACTTAAAATTAGAAGTTTGTACTCTTTTCAATCTCCTGTAGCTTTTAAGGCTTTATTTAAATATATATTATATCTTTTATTACTAGTAGTGTATACTACAGAGGTTTAAGCAGCTTAAAACATCTCATGGTATGATGTCACTGACTTGCAGCCATATCGAAGTGAAGTGTACAGAGTTTGGAGCTTGAACTTAAGTCTATATTGACTTTGGAGCCCTGTAGTCCTTATAAAATAGCATTCCAAGGTGATATACAATCATGATTTTTAGCTGGCTTGGGACCCCTCCCTCCCTAGACCCTGTGTCACATGCCACAATGCCACACCCCCCTTGAGTCCAATCAACATAGTGGTGTTTTACACACTCAGCTAACCAAATCAATGTTTATTTGCTTATTTTCTCACACCCATCCTTTCCCTCCTCTACCACTGTCTTGACCTTCCATCAAGCATTTTCACAGCAGCTTAGTAGCATTTCATTGATTTGGACTTAGTAGGGATGTAGAAGGCAATTGGAAGTGAGGTAGGTGGCTGTGGTGAGCAATCTGGTATGCCCCTCATTCTATTTCTTTTCTACAGTTCTTTTTAGCTGTTTCTATCAATACCTGACCCACTCTGCTTCTAATATACCACTTCATACCATCCAATATGGGATATATACGAGATATAACATCTTACACAGTCAGGACACAAAAGACACAGTCACACTGGTTCAACATTACATATACACTGGCCCCACTTCAGGCTGCCCCTGGACCATACCACCTTAGGTTTATCTCCTTGGTGGGATAGATAGCCCTAAGGTTATGACCATGCACATGCACATTTATTCCGAGTGCATGCCACAACATCAAGTGTGCACGTCACAAGTCAAAAATATTTAGATATCATCTTTATATGATCTATGTACTTAGACACTTACTATATAGACTATTAGCACTGCTCATAGGGTATAGTAAGAGTATACATTGATTCTATCAGAGCTTGGAGTGTGACATGACATGACTTCGCTATCAAGTATATGGAGTTGGTGATATTTCAAGCCTTCCAAGGATTCTTCACCACCCAGATACTTCAGAATATGTGGAAGCTTATGGGGGAGCAGTCCCTCTGTCTGATTCAGAGGTGGAATTGGCATTTTCTGGTACTGCTGAAGAAAAATGTGCATTTCTGATAACTTGTGAAACATTTCATAGAGGCTTTCATCAAGAAATACCATCCAATAGAGAGAGAGGTGGCACCACATGCTTAAGCTAGCTGATGGGGAACCAAATGACAGCCTCTGTCATTGTGAGTATTGATACTACTCTATCTGCTGAAATGCAGGCATGTACCTTAGAGTATACATTATTTGAAACTTTGTACTGCCTCTGTCAATCAATCTCTTAGATGTACCTGCCATAGCATCTGGCCTCAGGCTCCTTATTACACCAATACCTGGTCACCAGTTGTTGATCCCACTATAAACTCAAATCCTCCTTCCACACTCCTATGGCTCTTGAATTACTTTTGTCACAAATTGAGTTGATGAGACAAGGTCATGGCAGTCAAAGAACAATCGGGTTACTCTTAATATGCAGCAGTACAGGTAGAACAAATAATGTCACCTGAGTAGATATGAGTTTATAACTTTTGAACATGGGAATTTCAACCCATCTTGTCAGTGCATAAAGTGTTGCTACTGAGGCATAAATTAATGCTATCAAATCTGGAGATGATTTAATAAAGACTTGACCATATATGGCTCTGTGTCCTTCTGCTCTTCCACATTATGCCAGTCAATTTTTCTGCTGATGAACATACTTCCATATTTGACTGTTGGGTGAAATATTGTCACCTAATGATCTACTCTATGCAATAGTAGTCAGATCTCTGCTGCAGTCCAAATCAAGTGCTGTACTTTCTACTTATCAGGTCCAAACCCCTGCTGGATAGTTTGGCCTGCCACAGTTGAAAGATGCATCCTAACACCTTGTTGCTCTAGATACATAATCTACATACACTTATGAAGATTTTTTGTCCCTAAAGCCAGTTGAAAAAAAACCCTGTTGTTCTGAAACTATTGCCACAACTTTCTGAAAATACCCAGGTGACAATATTTTTTCTGAGTTAGTGTACATTATAATGTATCTGTACCCTAACAGATATAATGTCTCCTCCCAAGAACTCATTATTATGCCCAATGTCCTTTCTGATAAGTGTCACAACAAGGTTTTTTGATGTGTCAGAATATGTACCCTAGGTATTTTGATGCATCAGCTGTGCCCTTTCTGATGTATCACAAATAGGTGCTTTGACATGCATCAGAATACTGTTCCAACATGTCAGAAATAGGCATTTCAATGCTTCAAGATACCATGATTTATTTCATGTCTGTCCATATGTTCAACTGCAGTTAGAGTGCCCATACATACTCTGAAACTAACTGACCTTGAGCTCCAAAATGTTCAAAGCTCTGTCCCATCTATGAAGATTGAAAAAAGGTCTCAAAATTTGACTCAAACCTTGGCAAGCTTCAGCAGACTCAACATGATCTTCACTGATAAAAGAAATGAGGAGCTTTGAGGCATCAGAAAATATCCCCCCATCATTGTGATGTATGAAAATAGGCTTCCTCTGCCAGATCAAAATACCACTAGTAGTGCATGACAATTTAGAAGGGCCTCCAGTTGTATCAAAATATAACCCCTTCAGCTATTGTGATGTGTCAGAATTACATCCGTGTCCAATCACTTTCCTGAAAAAGCAATCTTGCAAATAAGAGGCATCAGAGTTACTTCCGATGTACCTTTCAAAAAACCAATCTTGCAATTGAATACTTCATTGATCAGCTGTCCTCATAATCTTCTAGCACATCCTCTTTGTCCTCCTCCACTTCTACCACCAACTCTGACAATTCCTTGCTCACATCCTCACCTGAGTCTGCCAAGATCTGTTGAATCTAGTGGTACCAGAAAATGCCAATTCCACCTCTGAATCAGACAGAGGGATTGCTCCCCCATAAGCTTCTACATATTCTGAAGTATCTGGGTGGTGAAGAACCCTTGGAAGGCTTGAAATATCACCGACTCCATATACTTGATAGCAAAGTCACATCATGTGTCACACTCCAAACTCCGGTAGAATCAATGTATACTCTTACTATACCCTATGAGCAGTGCTAATAGTCTATATAGTAAGTGTCTAAGTACATAGATCATATAAAGATGATATCTAAATATTTTTGACTTGTGGTGCACACTTGGAATAAATGTGCATGTGCATGGTCATATAAGGTGGGGTCAGGACCACTGGTCTGACCAAGGTCTGTGGTCCTTACTGTGGTCCATGTTGGTCAGACCAAATGGTCCTCAAGTGGTCTTCCCAATTGCATTGGTCCAGACCACTATCATTGGTCTACCCCAGTGGTCTGACCAACACCTAATTGGTCTGACCACTCAGGTCTGTAGCTGAAATGACTTATATATGCACTTGAATCTTAAGTTGTCTAAAGTTTATTAATTTAGAATTGTCAATTTATTTATTCATAAGTATTACAATCAGATTCATAAGTATCTTCAGCAATATTGTTTCTGAAGCCATCAGCAAGATCAAGTGTTTCTAATGCCTCAACAAGCCCATCATCACTCCAACTATCTTCCTCTACTTCAAGATCATCATTGGAGTCCAGTTCCTCACCATGACCTGCAACTGATGCTTGTACTGATCCAATTCTTGCATTTAGGATTTCTTCATCTGTGGGCCCCCATGGTTCAAGTTCATTGTCCCCAGTATCTAGAGATGAGGTATGACTCTGCCAGGTGGCACAAAATTGCAGTAGATACTGACAATGCAACTGAAGTTGATAAGACACAGAGTTATTGTCTATATTACCAATTCTGAGCACAATGAAGACTGCATGCATAATGAACATACTAGTAGCTGCTTCAAGTGCCTTATTTACAATGAGCCACTCTTCTGAAAACCATTCTTGCAATGAACATCTTTCAACTACCAGTCGCTGTGCCTCTTCTTCACAACAGTCCCGCTCAAGCATAGCCTTTATCCCACTGCAGACGTCTTCATCACATAGCCATGGTTGAATCATCTGATTCAGTAAGCCCAATATCTTGCCAAATACTATCATCCATGTCCAATGAAAAGGGGTTATTCATATCAATGAAGAGAGGGGGAGTGACTCGTTTCCTGTCCACCTTGATTACACAAATAATTTCCGCAATGAGCTTATTGTACTTTTGTGCAAGAATCTGGATGCTTGGGTCGTGTCATCTAACAGATGCCTCTGTGTGATCTTGTAGCTTCTTCTCAGAATCTGAAAGGTTAGACACAATGTAATAATACAACAGTAATCAAACTTACTGTTGCTGTGTTCCCTAAGTGAATGTTCAATGTGAACTTGCTCAAATTTCTGGGAGACCAGTTGCTGTTGTATCCAGATCTTTAATGCTCTGGCATTCATGACCATCTCTGCATACTTGTTCTTCAGGAGACAGTCAAGTTGTGAATGTTCATTTGCTCCAAACATTCATTACTTTAGCTTCACCTGCTCATCAGCTTTTGAAAGGCGAGCCTGCTCTTTCTTGAGGTCAGACTGAGTGGAACTGCCAATGTCTGCTACAATCATTTGGAGCTGATGTATGCATGCCCAAATTGCATCCCTTGCCAATCACAACTGTTTCACTTCTTCAATCGCAGTCTTGCCTTTATTTTTTGACTGCCCTACAATAGATTAATTAGTATTTTCATCTAAATCATTTCTTACTTGGCAAAGGTTTTGTCTGAGCTTCTACCTGAAGGGCCCATTGTTGTTGAAGAAGCTCCAAAGCCTTGTTGCAAGCATCCAAAGCTTCGTTTGCATCAACATTGCGTGCATGGCATTATTGGGTTTTGTGGAATAACCATTTTCCTGCACGCTCAAGGTTTTCCTCCATCAAGTGATGGATTTCACTGTCCAAGGTCTGAGCATGTAGATAATACTAAGAAAAAGTCAGTTACTCTTTCACATTGGCACTTTACTGCTTACTCCAGATATCCTCAGGCAGGCAGTAACATTTTCCATATTCTCTCACAACCCTCACCATCTGTTGTTCCAAAACCGATACAATTTCTCAGATGATATATAAGCTGGCATGACTGAACACATGGAAAACAGATAAACCAAAGATGATCCATGGAAGGTAGTGATCCAAAAAACCCCATTTGAGACAGCTTCGATGGAGTTGGCATATAATATCGTAGAGGAGACCTAGTCACCACCATAGGGGTACATGTTGGAAGAAGGTTTCAATGAGAGCAAGCACATATGCTTGTTTCTCTCCAGCTGACTTTAGATTCACAATCCATAGCACTCGATCATGATGACAGATCAATGCCATTAATCCTGTTGATACACTGGTTATGCGGCTAGACCTACAAACCGACAAGAACTACCTCCTAGGCTATCCTAGAGGTCCGAGGATGAGTATAGGTTCGCCTAGAGTGTCTATGGTGTTGATACTTGAAGGTTGAATGCCCTTGGAGTTTTCGAAACTCATTACTGGCTGTCGATCTGTGACTTAGCTGGCTATTGAGGTTGGATTACTTAGAAAGGAGTACTATTAGGTGACAAGTGTTGTCAAAGAACCTGACTAGCTGATTTACTCAATTGGTTAATGTCTACTGGTGCGAGAAGTATTGAGTGTTAGCTACGGAGTCTACCAATGAAGTCACATGATGGCTCCTCAGAGAGAAAAGGAAGAAAGCGATCGTAGAGAGAGAGCTACAGACCCAGAAGAGCACCTGACTCTGCATTGCATTCATCATCAGACCCTACCACATGGTGGTCTTGATAATACAAGACTTTCGGAATGGAATGCATCAGATATAGGGGCCTCAGAGGACTTCCGACCATCTGTCACAGCATAAGGACAATCGATAGGCCTTTCTAGGCTTGCCTAAAAACCAGTGAAACACATGCAGAGCATATGGACAATATTGGCCACCTCTTCAGAAATAGCAATTCTGAGGAGGATGGAAATTCAAATATACACAATCGGTGGTGCAGCATATGGGTATCAACCTGTGGCGTTGCCTTTCTGTGTCATTTCTCAGCAGTTTTGACTCATCAGACCGAGTACACGCATGGCCATTGTAGTGTCGTTTTGTTTCATCTATATTTATCATTTTTGTACAGTATATAAGACCTGAGGACCTAGTAGATCAGTAGAGAATTAACACCCCTTGTCTACCCTCAGGTATTTGGCTCAGTGTAATAACATTTGTTTTGATTGATCTCAAGTGTGAGATTAGTTGCTAAGTTTTGATCTTGAGACTCAGTCTTGAGAGTTTTGGTCTTGTGAACTCAGGAATACAGAACTTGTCTGGAATTGAACCTTGATTGGTTGGGATTGGAACCCATCAATTGAACTTTAAACTAAGGTCTTAAGAACAGAACTTTGTAATAAGTCTTGCAACCCAAGCAAACCACTTTGAAAGAAGTTTGATTTCGCGATCAAACTTTGCACGTTTTGAGACTGAGAAGCTTCTATTCTAAAGATAGACTCCAACCCTTACACTAAGCAAAGAGACTCTAAAAAGTCATCATCTACAGAGGCCTCCTCTTGTGACAAAACTTCAAAAAGAGTATTAACTCACACCCTGGAATATAAAGAGAGACTAGTGCATCTAGTAGGAGTTAGTTTTAGTGTGTGTTTTGGTGTTGGTTGTTGGTAGTGTTTTGTGGATTGCCTCCATGAGACTTCCCTCGGCCTTCTGCCTTTGCTCGCTTCTAGCACTTGCCTCAGATGTCGACAGCCCCGCACATGTGCAGACCCTGCCCTGCATCAGTAAAATGTAGTTCAACTTGTGGGGACTTGTACAAGTCCCCACAAGCCATAAAAGTCCCATAAAAGTCCCAAAAAGGTCAAAAGTCGATAAGTTGAAAACCTATGTGTCCGAGGCCAAAAAGTTCAAAAATAAATGTAGTCAGACTATTATAATATCTCAAAATTCAAGCATTTTAGCCTATGGTTAGTGCCAGCCAGATGCCAAAAGTTGGAAAGTTGAAAAGTTGAACTACATTTTGCTGATGTGTAGTGTTCCTATCACTGTAATGTCAAAGAATTTTGTGCTAGCCTTCTCACAAGACTCTTCTGCTGCAGTGAACGATTCATTGCAGCCATCAAGCACAGAGCATGGCACTTTGAGATCATGGTGTTCATATTTATCATCTTCATCTGAATGGGTTTTACCCTTTTGGGTTGCTGGGCAAGGTGGACGAATGCTTTCCACATAAGCTTCCATGTGCTCAACTAAGTTCTCATCCAAGAAATAGGAGCGTGGATGTGTTAACAATGGGTCGTGGACTTGTTTGTTATGCTTCTGTTGGAAACATGCATTGATAGCTACCATGCTGTGACAACTGGCTAGATATCAGTCCAAGTCAGCCTCAACAAGATAACAACATACCTTGGTGACAACGTCAAAGGCTCTAGTTTGCCCATAAAACATAATGGACAGTGAGCACATAAATACTCACTTGGATGGTCCCTGATCAGGAAACAGATTTTCTGGAGTGCATATGTCCTTCAACTTTGCCCATTTTTGTGCATGCCTTGACCCCATGCCACTACTCTCACTGGCTGTTTCTGATGCATCATCAGGAGGGGAGGAAGAGCGATGTCATTTATGTCTGGTCAATGCAGTAGCATCACTGGAGAGGTTTATGTCTATACTGACATAGACAGAACGGGATCTTTCTATGACTTCATCCACAAAAGATTGAACAACCTCTTTGAGACCATTATACCAGTTTAGAGTGTTTCCAAAACAGCAGTGAAGAGAGTCCTGCAAGCACATGAGTCTCCTTTATTGTCTAATAAAAAATATTAACATACCACTGTCTTGAGTTCAAAGCCAAGAGAGCTGAGACAGGCTTCCAGTATGTGGGATAGAGTGCTGACATTGGGTGATATCTGAAGGAAAAGTGTCTGGGAAAACTCAAGAACCTTCATGTCAACTGTGCAACTGGTGCATAAGGAAATAGTCCTCATTGGATAAGTTGAATCCCAACAGGATGCTGTTGGCACTGGTGCAAGGTGATTTCAGCCACTTCTGCAAATTGAATAATTTTGACTTGAAGTGTCTGTCCCCCTCCACACACACAATCATACCAATCAAGACAAGGTGGATCAGAGTGCAGAGTCTGTGGCCTCTAAAAGACACATGGAAGGCTGGATTGCCAAAGGCATAAACTCTTCTTGCCACTGTTTCCATTGAATGGCTCGTTATTGATGTGTTTGTGATAATCCAGTGTCTCCTCCTTCAGGAGCATGATACACCAACATTGAAGTCTTTACAATTAAGCCATTGGAATCAATGTTTTTCTATTTAGACATTACTCTGGCCAGTGCAAAAAGATAGTGTGCACATTCTCAAGGTGAAGAGCTGGCAAGACCATGAGTTGCTGTGGAAAACGATGGTATCACAAATAATTGATCAGAGAAACAATCCATCAGTGCAGTGTCAGAGTTGGGCTGCTCTTCATAAGGTGTTCCTAATCTGGTGTGACAATCTAGTGCCTGGAGCTTGAAACAAAAATTAAGTTCCACTAGTTCCCAAAGAATCTGCTCATAATGTGTGTCCTGCAAATCTCCTGCCACAATGCACTCTGAGTTGATAAGTCAAGGTTTGGGTCAACATGAATTCCATCATCACCAACTGTATTACTTAGAAACAAAAGCATTTCATCTTGTGTGAAGACAGCGCTCAGCCTCCTCAGTCCCAGTCTCAGTATTGTTCTCTGCCTCCTGTAGAGGGTCCTCTGTCTCAACAACAACCTCAACAAGACAGTCCTCAGCCCCAGTCCCCTCAGTCCCTGTCTTCTCTGTCTCAGTGGTGTTCTCTGCCTCATTTCTAGTCTTGACAAGAAGCTCTGCCACCTCAGGAAGACAATCCTCAGATCCAATCTCCTTGATCCCAGTCTCCTCATTTCCAGTGTCCTCAGTCTCAATTGCAAAGAGGCATTTCAGACAAGTCCATGCCTCTACACAAGGCAAAAACTCAATCTCTCTGTGTTTGATGAGAACAATATTATTCAGACCACGGACCAACTAGCTTTCACTTTGAATGAACCTTTAGACTTTGAAATCCCTTATGATGATGACGAGCACTCTTCTGATGATGATGAGCACTCTTCTGATGATGACGAGCACTCTTCTGATGATTATGGAGAGACTTGCAAGAAATCTCAAGCATGCAAAAAGCGGTGATGCAAGTTGAACAAGCCCACATTGCTCACCACTAGCCAAGAGGATACTCAGGCAGATGCCAAGTTTGCATCAGCCCCTTTGACAGCTGAATTGGGACTGGAAAAAGGAGTGAGAGATGAGGAAGATTCAGACGATGAACCCGACAATACTTCAGAGGGTTCGCGAGCCAAGCCAGGCCCCATAGATGAAGCAACTCATGCAGAGGCACTCACCATCAAGCAGGAATATGAGGAGCATATGATAGCCTTTGTTGGGGGACTTAGTATACAAGGACACTTTCTGCATGTGACCAGGACATTTATAGTATAGCATTCACACGACCCCTCTCCATCTGCTTTCCTTTTGCATTTAGAGCAGTCAGTGTTTTCTTTTTCTTTCTTGATGTAGACATTGTCTCATATCTTATCTAGCTCAACTCACTTGTACTCTTGTTAGGTAATATGATCTGCTTTCCTTTTGCATTTGGAGCGCTTGACTCACTTGTACTCTCGTTAGATTGTCTTGTTCTGTTTTCTCGTCCATTTGCCACTTTGTGACTGGTATAGTTGCTCAACAGGTTATGGGCCATTTCTGACCTGACTGACTACTGCGATCAATAATTTTCATTCACTGAGAAAATTGTCATTAGCCTCCATGGAATTTTTTCTTGCATCTTCCTGCTCGTCTTAGCCAAACTGCCCCTCCTGATTTTGCTGCTTTGTCTACACCACAACAACCTCAACAACACCCTGCAGCATGGGATTCTGGCATAACAGTTCCATTTCCAAACCTGACTGTACCAGTAGTTGCTTCCCAACCGCAGCTCCCTGGCATAGACCATCAATATCTTCTTCAGTTGGGAAACGGTCAACCAGCTATTGCTCCTAACACATGGGGAGTGCATGGACAGCACCATGTTGCACAGGGAGGGGTCATTCTTGGGATGAATCACGTCCAGAACCCGGTTCCGCAACAGTTGCAGGCAGGGGTTAACTCCCAAGTGCTTCACACTCCACAACCTGCTCCTATGGCTCCAGTGTTCACTATTCAGGGAGGGGAAATACCCCAGGCAGTACATGCTTACCAACCTGATCCTCGAATGGCTGCCCTAGGTGGTCTAATACAGAATCTGTATTACAATCACCTAGGCATGAATGGTCTCCAAGGTTTTTGTGGTGCTCCTGCTGCTGGTGAAATAGGTAATGCTCTTCAGTATGGTAGATCCCTTACTACATTGTCATTGAATCTATTGTTGATACCAATACTTAATGATTCCAAAGATTGGACATCCTGGAACAATGCAGTCTTGGGGGCAATCTGGACGTTGGGAGTGATGGGGCATATCCTTGACGATGATGATAATGATGATCCTTTTCTTGCAACTGTACATCCTCCGCAGCTGTATCATGACCATACTCCAGAAGAATGTACTGCATACCTCTCTTTCTGGTCCATATTCCATGGTTACCAGTGTACTTACTGCAAGATTGGGAAAGCCTTTATCCCTCCAATCAACAAGATCATTCAGGAGAAGTATACAGCTCAACGAATCTATTCTATGCTCAAGAAACACTACTCAAATAACGACTACACTGACAGTTTTATTCAACGAGTGCAGTTGTATTTGACGAAGTATTTGAGTGGTTCTGTGGAGGACTTCATCATGACATGGAAATCAGGCATTGAAAGACTTTGACAGTGTGAATTTCCTTATGTTCCAATTGATGTAGCCATGATGTTCACAACTGTTGTACCCCAGACAGGCATGCTATGGGGAGAACTTCATAGAAGAGTCAATGCGGCTTTGAGAGCAGGGGAGATTGATGATACCTGGTTGGATCATTTCTTCCAATCGGCTGCTACTGAAGCAAAGATTAACACACTCTCTTCTAATGTCCAATCAAAAGCTTCCAGTTCCTCCTCCTACCAGCAGACAAAACATCTATCTTCTCGAAAAGCTTGCAAACAATGCCTCCAGTCTAATACCTCCAGTTATTTCACTTGTTCCCAATGTGGATACGACCACTGCGACCATATGCATCACTGGGGTACAACTCCAAAGAGGACAGATTCAGACGAAACCTCTCGACGTAACCCGCCCTCTGCAACTCCTACTTGCCCAAAGGCACTCCTTACAACAGTGGCATTGGCAGAGATACCAGAAGAGGGAGATGACAGCTCTAACATTACTGCTGATGTTCATGGTAGCTTTGACAATGAAATTGATGTTGAACCATGTGTTGACTGTCTGGACTGTTACCCTGCTGTGTTCTTCACTGTCTAGGGTCCCACTGCTCTTCTGACATCAGACCCCATTGCCCTGGTGGCACTCCACCGTAAATTTCAAGTGCTGTTTGACTCTGGCTGTATGCACCACATAATCAGAGATCATTCCTACTTCTGGATATACCACCTGGAAGGGGCACTGCCAGTTGAGACAGCTAGCAGTGGAACACTTACTACGAAAGCGAGGGGTATCGTCAAAGTCCATGTCCATGCTGAGCCAACTGGAACTCCTGTGGTACTGATGTTACATGATTGTCTTCATGGACCTGATTCTCTGTTCAACTTACTATTGGTGGGGGCATTCCTGGAAGCAAATTGCCAGTCAACTTCCAGACTAATGGTGTTGCAATGATTCATCTCCCATCCAATCACCCTACTCTTCAGGGACTCTCGTTTTGAGTGGATATTCATGGCAGACTTATGTTTCTCCAATGCAAATTTGTCTTACCTCTGTCTCCATCTTCAGACAATCCGACTCTACCCTCACAAGTGATGGCCTATACATCTTTCACCCTGTGTGAATGTGATTTTGCTCTTTGGCACGAACATTTCGCACACGCCAGTATGGAGTCAATGCAGGAGGTTCTGAATGGATCGTATGGTGAGGGGGTGGAATGGAATGGTAAAACAAAGCATACAAAGTGTGTGTTTTCTATCCTGGGGAAGGTACCACAGTCTCTATACAACCACAATGCAAACCGATGATAGAAACACTCAAGGGCAGAGTCTGCACAGGAGCAGGGCTGTCGACACCTGAGACAGGCACTAGAAGTGAGTGAAAGGCGAAGGTCTGAGGGAAGCTAAGTGGAAGTGATCCACAAAACTAAACCAACTAACCAACACCAAAACACACACTACAACTAACTCCTACTAGATGCACTTATATTCTGGGAGTGTGAGTCAATGCTCTTTAAGTAAGTCACAAGAGAAGACCTCTGCGGACAACTTTTTGGAGTCTTTTGCTTAGTATAGGTTGGAGTCTATCTTTAGAATAGAAGCTCCTCGGTCTCAAAATATGCAAAGTTTGATCACAAAATCAAACTTCTTTCAAAGTGGTTTGCTTGGATTGCAAGACTTATTGCAAAGTTCTGTTCTTTAAGACCTTAGTTCAATGTTCAATTGATGGGTTCCAATCCCAACCAATCAAGGTTCAATTCCAGACAAGTTCTGTATTCCTGAGTTCACAAGACCAAAACTCTCAAGACCGAGTCTCAAGATCAAAACTTAGCAACCAATCTCGCACTTGAGATCAATCAAACCAACAAATGATATTACACTGAGCCAAATACCTGAGGGTAGGCAAGGGGTGTTAATTCTCTACCAATCTACTAGGTCCTCGGGTCTTATATACTGTACAAAAAATGATAAATATAGATGAAACAAAACGAAACTACAATGGCCATGCGTGTACTCGGTCCAATGAGTCAAAACTGATGAGAAATGACATAGAAAGGCAACACTGCAAGTGGGTATCCATATGCTGCACCACTGATTGTGTGTATTTGAATTTCCAACCTCCTCGGAATTGCTATTTCTGAAGAGGTGGCCGATCCTGTCCATATGCTACACATGTGTTGAAACACGTTTCACTGGTTTTGGGCAAGTCTAGACAGGCCTATTGATCATCCATATGCTGTGGTGGATGGTCAGAAGTCCTCTGAGACCCCTATGTCTGATGCTTTCTGTCCCAGGAGTCTTGTATTATCGTGGTTGGGTCTGATGACGAATGCAATGCACAGTCAGGTGCTTGTCTGGGTCTATAGCTCTCTCTCTGCAATCTCTTTCTTCCTTTTCTCTCTGAGGAGCCATCATGTGACTTCGTTGTTAAACTCCGTAGCTAATGCTTGATACTTCTCGTATAGATAGACATCAACTGATCAGGTAAATCAGTTAGTTAGGTTCTTTGACAATACTTTATTATAACATAGTTTCAATCAGTAAGTAGCTAATAGTCAAAAATAGACAATTACAGCATTGTGTTCTAACACGAATTGCGATGATATCCAGCCCAACCCGTTCAACAGACACTAGCAATGGGTCCAATAGCCCCTCTGGCACTTCAATTCAGCAACCCAAGCTGGCATACTCCCATACAACTTGTCACAAAACTCTTGAGAAAGCTTCAACCAGTCTTCCTGCAAAAACGCAAATAATTCATCCTCACTCTGTGCATGCCGCCCCCTCTGGTTGTATTTGACCTCCAGCAGATTCCATACATTTTCAATGATGTTCATATTGGGACTACTTGGCAGCCAATGCAACAAATTGAAATGGTTTTTTGTGAATCACGGCGTGACATGTGTTTTAGATCGTTGTCTTGTTGAAAGTAAACACTGTGACGGTCGATATCACAGTCATTGAGGGTACCCAAGAGGCTGTTCTCCAATATCCTGCAGTACTGGACTGCATCCATGTTTCCATCCACGCGGACAAGCCTGCCAAACCCATTCAAGGTGATGCAACCCCAGACCATGACTTGACCACCACCATGTTTCAATTTCTGCTGCACATTCCGGGGTGCCATTGCTTCATTGGGTCCTCGTCAACAATACTGAACGCTGTCAGAGCCATAGAGATTGAACTTAGACTCATCAGAGAAAATCACGGCCTTCCAGTCCTGCACCTCCCATTCCACATGCTCTTCTGCCCATTCTCTTCACTTTCTCTGGTCAACATGGGCACCTTCCGTTTACGATGGCCATGTAGACCTTCCTGCTGAAGTGTCCATCACATTGTTCGCTCTGAAACATCTGGGAAAGGCCTTGAGTACCCTTGGCCGTCCTCTACTAGGTGCAATATGGTAAAAATCCTCTTTCTCATGGTATCTGTGCCAGATCCGGACTGTGGTAGACTTGTGACAACCCAATTCAGCTGCAATATCCTCAAATTTGTTGTTGTGCTTCTGGAGGCTGATTACACGAGCTTTCTTTGTTGGTGTAAGCTGAACATACATGTAAGACTGTGTGCAATAGTGTAGAATTAAAAAAACTAGATTGTCTGCAGAAACGATGCATCGTTGTGGTGCAACTGTGGTGGTTGAAGTTTGCCGAAGTGCTATTAATATCCACATCAACAATTCATGACGTGGTGACATCACAGGAACACGTCTTGACACCTTGTCTTTTGGTACACCATAAACACACCTCATAAGCTACAGAATCTTCACTTAGACCAAATTCATTTGAGTAGTTGTTGAGCTGCAATTGAGACAAATTTTTAAAAATGCACGTGGTGCACTATTTTTGGCCATGTGTGTAGGGAGGTAGGTACCCCTGCTGAGCTAGCTTAAAAATTTTTTTCATCACATATACAAATGGCTTTCTGGTAGTCTATATCAGTGGATAGAGTACATAAGAGCATCCCAGACCTGATTACCTTGTTAAAAACAATGTTGACCAACCTTGGACCAACCAGGTGGACCCATACTGACCATAACAGGCAACTTGAATTTTGGGACTTGGGATTAAGTAATCATGCTACTCCCCATTGCAGCTGCTTTGCTTGGTTCTTAGACACAGTTAGACCTCGCATAGTATGAAAAAGGTATATTATATTTTATACAAAGTATTGGCTAAGATGTGACAGAAACAACATCCTGAACATCTTGCTACCGAAGATACCAAAAATTTTACTAGTTGCCCTGATTGTGGGGGAGGTTGTCGGATTAGGAAGAGGTGGGGCAAAGACAGGGAATTTGGAGAAGCACAGGGGTAGCCTGAAATAAAAGCTAAAAAGGAAAAGGCAGAAAAAGCGAAAGCAGCAATGGAAAAACAGCAAGCTCACATGAAGAGCTCTTTTCTCCACAAACCAGTTGCTTCTCGTGTCCCGTCTGCTGTTCAAGAACCCACAGTTATAGCTCCATGTTTTGAATCTGAGATCCCCTCTCTTGCGGCAACATCAAACCTGACCCTTCACAATGCAGCATCCCCACTTATGCAACATCTGATCATGGCAATTAAGACCCTACCACAGACTGTTCCTAGAGCAATACATACCGATGTTCTAGCAGAATTTGCCTTGCTCCCAGCTCCTAATGACAGTGTATGGGAGGATGCTGTCAATCCATCACTCCATCGGGTCTTTTTGGGAAAGACAGCAGAAGATATTGTGCCTATCATTCGGCGTGGTGATTGGGGGTTGGACAGGTTCCTGTGTTACATCACTCACTGCGTCTCAGAATGTGGGGTTGCCAAAGCTTTGTTTGAGCCACGTGTCAAGCTTCTTCTGGATGCAATGGAAACTATCATGTTAGTAATATTAATCTTCTAGTCTCGGGTACTTACTGTGGTCTAGTTCTGCAGATACCACGCTGGCTTTGCTGACTAGTAATCCCCTTCCTCACTGTGAATCTCCTCCTATGCCTGAGACTGATCCTCTTTCCCACTGCGAATCTCCTACACTCGAGGCTAGTCCCCTTCCCCACTCTGAATCTCCTCCTATGCCTGAGACCTATGATTTGAGCAATGATGTCAATGACGAAATTGTCGAAATCCAAATGGGGCTTACCAGAGCGTGTCAAGGTCATATCATTGTGTTACCCCCTGGACTTATTCCTGAAGCATTGTACCCATTTCAACTGCATCAAAAGATGTCGTTGCCATGGGAGTATGGGTGCATCTGTGGTGGGGGCGAGCTCATGGCTGTACTGGTAAAACAGCAGACGATTCAGCAGAGTGCAAAAAATGCCAAAATGTGGCTACTCACTCTGTGGTTAAAGGAATATTGGAGTGAATGGTCGACGGCATTCCTGAGAATGCTACCTTTGAATGGTATGGAATGTTGGCCTTGATTGAGAAGGCTCGACGACAGGGGGCTGAGATCAAGACCTTGAAACTTGGCTGCCTTGAGGATGCTCGAATGCTTCAACAATGAGCAAGGATTCTTGATGATCATAAATGCATATTGGTTGCTGTCGCCAGCGGTCAGGTTCAGAATTCAGATCATATCTTATGGGCGGCATTGAAGGCAAAGAGAGGCATTTGTGGGATAACATCAGGAAAAATCCTTTTTGACCTGAGTATCTCCAGGTTAACCCACAGAGTATCTAGGTTAACCTTGGAGTACCTATATGCTCTGGGGTTACCGTGGGTTGACCTGGGGATGCACAGGTCATCCAGGTCACTCAAGGTCAACCCAGATCAACCTGGGTTGCCTTTAGCCTCATTTGGGCATAAGCCCCTCATTTTCAGGTTTGCTGGGTCAAGCCAGGTTAGGCACAGGCTTCACTAGGTTTGGTACAGGGCAACACTAGGTTTCACACAGGCTTACACAGGGCTAGGTACGGGCTAGGTACGGGCTAGATACGGGCTAGGTACAGGCTAGGTACAGGCTAGGTACAGGCTCAGCTGGGGTCTTACGCTTTCGTGTGAGGTATGGTAAATGCATTTGGATCGAAATTCTGCAAAATATCTAAAACTTTATATAACTAGTAGGAGGCCTGCCAGGCGGTTCTCAGTTGCATGGGTCATTGCTCTTTCTCCTCAGTTCCAAATCTTTCACCACTCCTCCTCGCTTGAACATCTTGGAAATGAATAGGGGCTGGTGCCCTCAAGTTGTTGTAGAGTAAGTTACTGTTGAAGACTGATGAACCGATTATACATTGCCTGCTTCCATAACCAGCTACCTAAACCTCCCATGAACTTGCTTGAAAACTGCTTGCTTGAAAGCTTCTCATGGTAATGATATAAGGAGCGAAAAACTGGCCCAAAGAGTGTTTCCTTGAAGTGATTGGGTTGGTGTCACCCACCAGTGAACTGCATAAGGATGGAGTGGATCTAGAAAGTGTTAACTTTGCTGATGACGAAAGTTGACTTACCACAGTAGCGGCAAAGCACTGCCTTATCCTGGTCACCTGCCTCCCATAGCTAAGATATTGGGTGACCTCGCTGGTATAGTTGTGATGAATGAGAGAGCTGGAGAGAACTTCTGGAGGCAAAAGGCTGGACCAATTTTTCTTCTTTCCATTTTGACGGATCTGAATCCTGAAAAAGTTCAGATAACTTTTGAGCGTAAAGTAGGCTTACCTCTACCGAAAAGCCCCAATGAAGATAGCGATTATGCTCCAAGAGCCAATTTGCCCTCTGAGCTACAAGAGAGGGATCCCCAGCTATCCGAACCCTTAGTTAAGGATCTCAAGAAAGAGATAATACCTAAGCAACAAGTAACGATGACGACTGGAGTGGCATTGTCTCTGTAGATACGTCAAGTGCTGACTGCTGCGTATCCACACTAGAGCAGTTGATAAGCTGTATGCTGAGCATAAAAGAAACACTCACAAAACTTGAAACCTTCTGAAGAACCATTTCGCTGGCTGTCGAAGTGAGAGTGTTATAGACCTTGGCCAATGCATGCTCCTTGTCAAGTTTTTTGACCTCTGCGAGATATTCCCCCACTACATCTATGATGTTCCTATAAAAGGGGGACTCCTCTTCCCTGTGCGTGAATGCATAGTTAGGAAAGGGCATGTCTAACAAGGTAGAGTAAACTATAGCCTCTTTACCTAGGCAACAAAAAGAAACTAGTCCCTTGATCCCCAAGTATTCGAGCTTGGCCTCGCTGACCTTGCCCGACACATCTATATCATTATGTTCTTGTTGTTTCTTTCCCTTTCTGCAAGGACGGCTAGGGGTAGCAGCAGGAGAGTGGGCTAGCTTCCGTTTGTTGGGTAGAGGTGTTCGTGTTTCAATCTGCATCATAATCAGTTAAGAATACCCTCCTGAGTATAAACCTACCCCATTGCCACCTTCGCTATCGTTGTCTTGCTATTTGAAGTGATTCAAACCTTGGGCTTAATAAGGTGATGACAGATACATACATTTATCTGGGCAGGAGTGTCATCCTCTCCAGATGAAGCAAAATAGTCTTGACCTTCCTCTGATAACTCTGAGTAGAGTTCTAAGCATTGTTGGAAGAAACATTACCAGGCTTTTCCAAACTATCATACCCCTCACTGTCTTCACCACTAGGGTCTCTGTTTTGCATTGGTGGCTTTGGGGTTTCAAATAACCTGTTGTATACTTTTTGAGTGTGCTTATCCATGGTGCCTGGTGGGTTAGGAGCTTCAGCTGGCATGGAGTGAGTATGTACTTCACCACCTGAAAGTATACCTTTTCTAGCTTTAATAGCTTCATCTTTTCTGTCCTTGCCTTCAAACCCTTCCTCCTCCGTTGGGACTTCTAATTTGTGGTCAGTGCATTCAACTTCATTGAAAAGAACCCTACCACCCTGCTGCGCTTCTGCTCTCTGCTGCTTAGCCTGCCATATAGCCTTAACCCAGTCCAAAAACAATTTAAAATCTTGGGATGATTTTGGTGCAGTTACATAGAGCTTGCCCTCAAACAGACAGTGGACCTCTTTGCCTTTCTATAATGGGTGTCAGTATGTGTCTAGTTTTCTGACTTTCCCTACCTCATACTTTGTCCCGGCGATGTCAAAAGGCTTTCTGATTTGCTACAACCCGTTAGTTTCTTGATGGCCCCTGAGACTTTGCTTACCGCATCAGTGCCTTTTCCCTGGTACAGTGGCAAAGGAGCCCATAAACCGTAAAGCTCAACGTTATTCCAATTCTTCTGAAATAAATCAGCTAGGCCAAATACAAAAAACAGATTCCTGACCTTCAGCCTGGGTGGCATTGTGTTTCAATTTTACAATGGGGAATTGCACTTAGGAGCTTTAACTTGATTAGGATAACCTGTAAAGAAACTGTAAATGACGGTCGGGGAGGGGGGTGACAAAAGAAGGGTACAAGAGAAGGGATATTAATCCAGAGTCAGGCCATATAGAAGGGGCTCAAGGGTGAGACAGCTGATGAACCAGGTTTTTAAACCCCAGTCTGCACGTGAAACACATGACTTAGACACATAAATTAGCTAACTAGGTAATGATTTTGGGCCCACCCCATTTGCGTCTCCACCCAATCCTTTCCTGCCTTGTCACTGTGCAGGACCAAGGAAGCTCTTAAACCCTTAAAATGAAGATTAAAATGTGTGATTTCCCCCAAATAAAAGACCATCAAATCTCCTTCTTTTAAAGGAAATACCAAACCGGGCTCGTAAAGGCATAGCTCTCCCCCTTTATGCTCTCCCAGGATTAGAAGTGCGCATGCAGTCAGGTCCTGTGTATCTCTATGAGCCTTTGTCACAACATTGAAATTAACGACGAAGCCAGCGAAAGGGTAAGCAGGGGCTGTGCTTAAGACATTGGCGTAGACCCTAACCTCATCATAAATGTCAGGCAAATGTGCTTGCAACTTGATCTGAATCCAGTTGAAAACATTTTCGAAGTTATTGCTTAAGGAGTTGTACACCTCTGGGTGGCATTGGATGTCAGCAGACGACCGCGGCGTGAACTGAGTACTGTTGGTTCTGGTTTTACCTTCGACTCTCAGTAGTCAGGGGTGTATACCTATGGGTGCGTTGTGACCCTTCTGAAGTCAGCTGCCTCTGCTGCTGCAAGAAAAACTTACTTGCATTATGTTGCAGATGTAAGTGGAGAAATGAAAGGAAGGAAA
>QLOY01003225.1:0-10098 GCA_003313965.1 Megacollybia marginata
TTTTACATATTATCCTCTTTTGGTCTGATTATTGCACAGGCATCGGCGAAGCCTTCGCCGATCCGAAGTCGCAGACCTATGGTCCTTGCGCAAATCCTCCAAGGGGTTTTCAGCTATGAAGTCTTCTGAGCTTTCCCCTTTTCGCCCATACCTCGGCGATCCTTCGGCGGACTCTCGGGGCGAGAGTCCTAAGAGGGGGATACTGTTACATCCGTGCACTTAGACTAATCAACCGGCCCTTAAAAGCCCTTGTTCTCATTATATCTATTCCTTGTTCCGTTTATATCCTTGCATTCATTACTCTTACTAACATTCATATTACTTAACATTCATAAATAGTCCCTTTCAATGTTTCTTTATTATCGACTAAAGTAGATAGCACGGCCTCTAGTATATAAGCCTAGCACCAGTGTTGTATACTTCAGTTTAGAAATCAACTTGGATTACGCTCAATACTCTATTCTCTCTAACTCCTCTCTAACTGGGTATCGGCCCTCGTTCCGCCGAGGCTCCGCCGATACCTTCGCCTAAACCCACGATCCAGCAGAGGGCATAGCCAAAGGGTTTACCTTGGTATTCTTATCAAGGGTTTTCTACAAGCCATATCTGTCTATACATCTTGGGCTTGCATTCGGCATAGTCCTTACAGTAGAAGAGATCACCGCAATCTTGTTGGGCACCGTCGCTCTCCTTGCAATCATGGAAATAATCATGGACGACCCGTCATTTAATCCACCCATCATCCCTTTCCTTATAGGCATCATCTCGTTCACAGTTGGCAGTATATCACTTATCTTCATCTCTTGGGCGATAGCTTGGTACATGGGATGGGGATGCTATCGATACCGACGCGAGAAACAACCTCGACGACAGATCCCTGCACCAATCTACATCCCACCTTTCCAACACATCACACCCGACCCACCTATCATTATCAGAGATGATTCGCCAACGCTAGGACGCATAACAGTTCACAATATGCCCACCGAACCAGATCCACTGAACGCTAACTTCGAAATCATCGACGGAGTACTCGAAGATGTCGACATGATGGTACCTCATTGATTATGGAGACCATAATCTTAAAGGGGGGGTAATGTAAGAATTTCATGGCTTTCGAAACCTTCGCCAACTCCACGGGCCTTATCGCTACATACACACATTCAACACGTGTTCATACCTTTGCTGTCTCGGTCTCTTTCTCTCTCGGACTTTGTACAGTACCATCTGACCACCGCATGTCCTTATCTATACCTCGGTCCCACTGTATATAAGTAGGGACAAGCTCCTGTATATTCTTTAGTTTCGATATTAGTTTCTTCTCCTGTTCGTCAAACGGAGTGAACTACTTGAACTACGAGTCAATCGACATTGTGTCTCCATTGATTTGAACAGTTCGTTAACAAGATATATCCAAAACCTATAGACTGATACTGCATTGACTGAGATTCATTATCTATATGCATTCAATACACATATATAGGGTTGGTCTATAGGTGTTTAGGGCTGGTCTATACAAGTATACAGGGCTGAATACTGGTATCTAGCTATTGAATACAGGAGTATAGAGATTGAATACTAGTGAATATCAGCCTATAGCAAGTGAATGGATACCTATAAATATATGCCTATTGAGAAGTTGTATGTGTCTATTTATATTTTCATTGCCGGCTTTTCGAAAATAAAATGCAAATTGTACAAAAGCATGTATGGCAAAATGAATACCACCATGAGAATCACATTGAAATTCTGCATATGTCCATATAAAGAAGTCAAAAGTTCCCACAGTCACAATTTACCTAATCTGGGCATGCACCATCAAGCTATTACAGGACTATGCCGAATGCAAGCCCAAGATGTATAGACAGATGTGGCTTGTAGAAAACCCTTGATAAGAATACCAAGGTAAACCCTTTGGCTATGCCCTCTGCTGGATCGTGGGTTTAGGTGAAGGCATCGGCAAAGCCTCGGCAGAGTAAGGGCCAATACCCGGTTAGAGAGGAGTTAGAGAGAATAGAGTATTGAACATAATCCAAGTTGATTTCTAAACTGAAGTATACAACACTGGTGCTAGGCTTATATACTAAAGGCTGTGCTATCTACTTTAGTCGATAATAAAGAAATATCAAAAGGGACTATTTATGAATGTTATGTAATATGAATGTTAGTAAGAGAAATGAATGCAAGGATATAAACAGAACAAAGAATAGATATAATGAGAACAAGGGCTTTTAAGGGCCAGTTGATTAGTCTAAGTGCACGGATGTAACACTTTGAGGAAATGATGTCTTTTCCCAATGTGAAAATCCTTTGAAAAAAGGATGTCTTTTTCCAACATGACAATGCTTTCAAAAAATTATGCCTTTTCCCAATGCACAAATGTTTTGGGAACAGGCTTCCTTTGTCCATCACTAAAATGTTTGGGACAATAACTTGTATTTCCCTTTCTAATAGTTACCTAAAATGTCTCACTTTTTGCAGGTAAAAAATATATTATATTTGATAACATTTTGTGTCTGATATCACGACTCGTCTTTGCTCACTATTTTGGCAGTGGAAATATTGGACTTCTGGTGCTGTGATAAGCCAATAACTTAAAATCTTATCACGTGCAGCATTTGCAGAGTCAGCTAGATTGCAACTAGCTAATACATTACTGTACTCTACAGTTCGTGAAGAATCTGTAAGTGTGTTAGATTTACTAAGGTTGAAGATATCATATCATTGTGCAAAACTTTCATAATGACTGTAGCCATTACCTTCATCTACCAGATCATAGATGTCTTCATTCCAATGAAGAACATCATCATCAGGGAAGACGTCTTCCAGTTTATAATGTCTTGGTCCTCGTGGTTGAGGTACCGTCTCATTAGATGAACTGCTGTATTGACGTTCTGCCCACCATTTCTTTGGTCACCTCATCATATCCATGTTTGATTGAGTTGCAGGAGTAGGATGGTAACCATGTGCTGCTTCTAACTGTTGTAAGTACGTTGGCTTAACTTGCTTCAGCAATGCAGAAGCTGGGTTAGGCCTAAACATTTCCTTGCGGGGGACTATTTTCATAGGTTCTTTTTTCATCTTTTTCTGTAATCGATTCTCTTCATGTGTTGATGCACCAAATGAGATAGTCATGTTCCAAGCATCTATATCCATTTCTAATGGAGCCATTAATTTTGTGGTTCCATATGAAATTGGCAACCCAATTGTTGATTACTGCTAATGTGTGATAATTGAAAATTGTATCTAATGAAATTATTATTGGATTATTGTGTTTTTCATTGTTCCAAAGAAGTGCTTTCCAGTCTAGTTTCTGGGTGTTATCCATGCCTACTAGATTACTCTTGAATTCATTATTTGGAAGTCAATCTTTGAAAGAGAAGATTGGATATCCATTTTTGAATATGATTTTATGGGGAGCACTTTCCTTGGCTCTTACTTCTTTCAGCCATTCAATATGATAATAGATCATTTTGATTGCTATTTCCATCAGCTTGAAAGAACATCCAATGCAATAGCTTTTGGTGCTTCTTCCATGCATTTGATTGATGGTGAGCAATTCTTTCCATTTGGCTTCTAGTGCTTTAATTGAATAATTACCCCATGAGAATATATGCCAAGAATAGGCAACCATATAGACTTCATGATAATCTTTTAACTCAGCTATACACATGTGGTGGTATCCCAAGTCATTTCGTTTACAAACAAAACCTTGTCGAAGACAATCATTATTGAGAATGACCTTGTCTCTGATGTGAAGTTTCTTTTGTAAATCTCATATAGCAGTAGATCCTGCTGGATCTGATCTTCTATATTATTTAAAACATTTTGGATCTATTTATCGAGAAAGTCCATGACTTCTTTTATGACACCTGGACTTTTAACATCCTGGAGGAGTTGTGAAATTACTTTAATGTCAGGATTTGGAGCCTGCATTAATTCCCCTATTATTGTGACATTATATCTGCTGTGGTAGTCATATATTGTCTTGTTGCCTGGCCCTACTACTTTCCTGCTTAGATCAAAAAGATCTTCAAAAGAATAGTCTAGTCACTAACTGGAGATTTGCCCTTTTTATGGACAGATTGTTCTCTCTTTGTCGCATCTTTAGCAATATAGGATTCTAAAGACTGAATCCACGTTCTTGCTTGCGGATCAGGAGGAGTAATCTCTCCAGTTCTTCTAAACAGGTCTTCTTTTCGTGAAGACACAGGAGTAGGACTGGGTATAGGAAGAATCTCAGTGATATTATCAATACACCTACTGAGAGAAATATTGACAGGAGGATTATCTTCCTGCTAAGAAGACATACTCACAGCCATAGATACTGGAGTAGTTTCTTCATGAAGCTTAGAAAAGAATACCTTCTCAAAAAGATTCTTCTGAAGGGGATTCCTCGGAACAGGATGAATAAGGCTAAGGAGAGGTCTTTAAGCCGACACTTATAAGTGTCAACAAAGATTCCTTTGCCTTTCTCTTTAGATAAGATAAGTTCAATGTTATCTCGAAAGGAATTGGGACAACTGGGTTTGACAGGTGAGGGAGGTTGCATAAGAACCTCTTGCTGTGTGGAACATTGTCCTTCTTCAAACAGTCTAGCAGCACATTGTGTTGCTTCAGTTGTTATAGAAAATACATTTCTAAATGCACTTTTCCTAACTGTTGGTGCCGAAGTTGCTGGTCTTTTGGCAGACGGTGATATTCATCCTCTATTTTCATAGGGATTGTCTCTACATGTTCCACAATCAGAGAGAAAGTAACAGAAGGTGAAGTTTCTTCCTTCTTCTTCTTTTATTTCAAGCTTTATTGGTAAGCCAAGTGGAGCTGTCTGAGCATGAGGTGGCAGAACTGGTAAAGGTTTGCTTATTCGGACTTGGGTCAGGATTTCTGACTCGTAATTCATTAATGATCTCGTAAATTTCTTCACAATCAGGTTCTGAAAAAGAGCCTGAATCTTTTGTATAGATGTCTGTTGGTGAGTCATAGATTAAATAGGGTGGTGAAGTAGACCTGTATAGGTTATCTGTTGCTCTTTTATTTTGTCCTATTGATTCATCATTTTTAGCCATTAAAGCTGTATATGATCTTTCATTATGATTCAATGATAAGCTTTCTGCAGCTATTAAAGCTACATCCCCCATTGCATCTATTAAAACACCGACAGCTTCATCTACTTCCACTTGTGCTGCCATTGCAGCTCTTTTAGCCTTTTTATGGGCTTTCTTTCTCTGATTGGCTGCTTTCTCTTTTGTTGATTAGTCTTAGCCCCCACAGCAGCTGGAGCTGTTTATGTATTAGGCTGTGTACACGCCTGCTGATTAGAAGGCCCGGGTTTAGACTGATTCTGGCCTTGGCCTTGATTTTGCTATGGTTTAGGCATGAAACGCTGCAACCCAGCAGGCATGGCTGTTTGATTATTTTGCTTTCTAGCTTTATCATTCAGCCATTTCTCAGTAAGAAGTTTAATGGTAATGTCAACAGTACTAAATGTACCAGCCATTTGAGCAAGCATCAACCATGTGTTTCCACTTAAAAGACAGTGCAGATGTCATTATTATGACTCACTGTGCCTCCTCAAGTTTATGACCAGCATTATTGACTCTTGTCATTTTGCCAGCCAATTCTATAAGCTGCTATGGGAAATATTTCCCATCTTTTTTGCCGTCAAGAATTTTGTAATTCATCATATGTATTGATGGCTATTTGACTTGATGTGCTGAATTAGGCCAATAAGGCCTTCTAAGTTTTAGCAGCAGTATCTTTTATATATTTCTCTCAGATTTCAATATGCAAGTATAATACCATGATACTGTTAGTTGCAGGTTTCTGCATGTAAATGACATGCATTGACAGGGAACCTCACCATGAAGATGTGAGGGAGCTGACTACACTGCTACTAAAAGCTAACTAGAGAGAGGGAACCGATCGCAGGCTGGCAAGGAGAAGCAAAGCTCTACACTCTACACCACACACCAAACCACACTAATTCCAACACTCTAAAACGCCTTAGAACACCACCCAAGCATTTCTTCGTTTATTTCCCTTGAGTTCAATGACTCACGAAATGCACACTCGCAGATATGCAGACACAAACAAAACCAAAAAATGCAGAAGGAGAGTGGTACCAGATGTATTGGTGCGAAGACCAAGGTCTCGAGGTCGACTATAAGTCGGGTATTTCCTTATAAGGAAAGAGAGGGGTGTCCTAGAACAGCGGACTAAAATGCCTCACCACGATATGTGGCTAACGACAAGCAGGGCAGTGACCTCATGGATACGCAAGACTCCGGCTACAATGAGTGACCTGGGGGAGATCTTTCCTCAATTAGGACAAGACTCCACGGACGCTCTAGCTGACTGAAACTGTTGTATGTGAGAGTGCTAGGTATTACTACCTGCTAGATACACAAAGGCTGCCTGCCTGTATTCTATTTTTCTATACTGCTACTCTATGAGCTTTTATACCTTTCCTACTTCCTCCAGAAACTTCCAATCACCTGACTTCGGCACTAGTGTATGTCTCCCTTTCTACTAATTCTGCTTTTGTTTCCTCCTGCCGAAGTAGCTGCCGTGCTGCAGAAAGTGATGTCACCCATTCCGGCTTATGTGTCCTCGTGGGTTCACGAGTAAGTCGTATTTGCTTATTTCTTAATGACAATCCTCTGCGGTCTTGTCACATCATGGTCACATGTATGATCCCATCATGTCAACTCGGCTAGACCTTGTCATACTCAGTTACTGAGTAGACTATGTCCGCTTGCCTGTTTAGAGTAGCTAACTATTGCTTGTTAATGTTTTGCGTCCTCCTAGCTGCTGCTAGAGGAACCAGTCCTTATTTCACAGGTTTAGCTCTGCTCCACTCTTTTGCTGCTCTGCAGGCCAGTGATCTCCATAAGCAAGAGGTGATTTCGACTAGACTGTTACCATTGCCTGTTTATAATTTATAAAATGTTCTATAAAAGGGAGCACAGGTGAATCATGATGGCTGAGTATGATAGCAAAGACTTCCAGGCCCTATTTATCCTCCTCAACCTAGTTTGTGACTGTCTGCAGGCTCGCGGGACCTGTTTGCCAGGCGATAGACCTCTAGGGAGTCTTTTCCTAATTTCAAGGTTACTATTGCAAAATTGTGCTTGGTCACTTTCAAGTCTTATCAGTGTATTGGCTTGATTCATTACTGCTGGTACAGCAGCAATGGTTTTGAGAGTGAGCTTTTTCTTTTTGTTATCGACAAATAAGCCAAAGCCCTTATACCATAAAGTAGGCTTTAAGAGTAGAAGCCCACTTGAAATAGTTATCTGTGCCTTTAAGGGTAGGGATGGTGACAGTGATCTTGGTGGCAGAGGTGGAAGACATTTCGAATTTGATATTTGAAAATTTAAAAGTTACTGTGGGTAAGGTTAGAATCTATGTGATGGTGGTGGTTAATCCAGCACAGAGATTGGGTGATGGATCTTGTGTGTCACAATTCATATAGGTGAATAGTCTGAATTGGTGAATCATGTGATGATCATCCTTCAGTACATTCGGTCCATTGGGATCTTCTGACTAGAATGTACTAAAATACTTAGTGGTCAAAGAATTTGTCTTTCTTTATTGCATGGGGAGGTCTAGTTCCTTGTTATTAGAACATTTCATCCTTCACAGTTTTGTATATGACAAATAGTCCTCCTGACTGTTGTGCTTTTGTATCTTTCACAGTCTTCCTTTGTTTCAACTATGGTCATCCTTCAGGGTTTTATCCCAGGTAGATTGGTCGCGGTCTGGGCCTGACCCTTTTGGACCCAGGGCCGACCCTGACCCAGCCCTCGGGCCAGGGCCAAGAAGCAAATTTTGCTGGCCCCAGACCTGAGGGCCGGGCCAAGGGCCAGCTTTGACTGAGAAATCTGGCCCGGGGTCAACTGGGTCAGCCCACTGACTCAGACCAGGTGTACAAAATAGGGATTTATTATGAGTTTTCATTCTAATTAATGCTAGAATATCATTTGAATACACATAAAAAGTAATTTGGCCACTGTGACATGCTAAAATTGACAATTGTGGGTCACATGCCAATCTTTCTATGTCATTTTAAACTGATTTCAGAAGAGACAACATGGGTATGAACATCAATTAGAGGGGTTTTGGACCCTTATAATAATTAGCTATCATAATATCATCAAAATTTTGTGTTTTTATATTTACAGGGCCATGTCTAGTCAAACTTGGCCCAGCCCTGTTGGCCCTGGCCCTTTAGGTCCGGGCCAGGGGCCATAAATTCTGAAAATTCTGACCCTGGGCCAGGGCCAGGGCCAGCGAAAAAGGTGGAGGGCCAGGCCTGGCCCGGACCGCGACTTGTCTAATCCCAGGTGGACTTTTCTATAAGTATCCACTTCGGTAAAAGACTTCATTGGTTTAGGAGTACACATAACTGGCACAGATGGTTTCTAACCAATGGTTTGCACTCAATCAAACTCCATCAGCTCGTCAGAGAGTTAGATTTCTAGTATGAAGCCCTGGAACCCAGCAAAGTGTGAACCAAATAGTCTGAAACTCTTTGGAGTTAACTAAATATGTTCAGGTATTAAGGTTTCAACAGCATGTCAACAGTAATCGACTTTAAAAGGGACTTAGGACCACTAAGGGGAATGTCCATACTGACTACCTATGAGCCAAAATGTCCATGTTACACTACTGACGTAAAGGGCAGACGGCACACAGAGGGGCCATATGTCCAAACATAGAGAATGAAGTCTCTATGCTTCTTCCTGAGCTGGCAGCTGCATACGACTGCAGGGCCTGGCCTAGGGTATAAGAAAGGTATGCCCTACATAGTGTACATTGGGATGGTTATATTATTAAGGTAGGCTGTTGGTTCATTGTCAGTGGAAGCTACTACTACCCAAGCATTGTAAGACCAGTTAATCACCAAATGACTGTACCAGTTCAAGCTATCTGGGGCCCATAACCTGATGAAAGTATACGGATTACCTTACGGTTCACTGTTTACCTGCAGCATGGTCATTGTATGAATAGTGATATGCACTGGTAGGGCTGGTAAGTAAATGGGTAAATGTCTTACTCACGCTGTTAGGCTTGAGATGGGCTAGAGCGAGGCTTAAAGCAAAGTAAATAAGTACTCAAATTATCCCTATACTACTTACACAGCTTATATACCAACTACTTGGTCTGTGCATATTTAACTCAGCCCACAGGGCTAGCTTCTATCTACTGTGGACACTAAGCAATGTATTATTCCTATTGGTTAATAGTGTGTATTCTGGTATAATGTCGGTGTTTACATCTGACACATGAGTGACACGGTGTCGTGACTATGAAACTTCCAACAAGAATCACCTGTTTGTCCAGGTTGTTATCACCTCAGTCTGCATACTGGGTGAATGTCACCCGTATTGACCTGATCTGGGGACCAGATTAATCAGGTGTTTTTTCGGTGCATTTTAACCAAATTTTAACCTGGCTTCCACCCACATTTAACCCTGCATCTATTAACCCAGTAAGCAGGTGATATGCATTTTTTTCACTTGGTATTGACTTGTTTACACAGCTACATTTGACCCGAAATGTCAAGTGAAGATCACCGTTCTCGGGTCTGATAGTGCACATGCCATCACATTCTTACATCACTTCACTGTCAGGACTGCTTCAGGGAGCTTCAGGGTCTCTGATGAATTGATTCTGGCGGTTCGCATTTACCATAAATTTAAGTGCTAGGCATAAATTTGGACAATTAAGCAAACTTATCCAGCCAATACACTCTTCCATCTCTTTCCTCCAATATCACCCAAGACACGTTCCACCTCACTCTGCTCAAGGTTCAGAATCATCTTCCTGTCCACCTCCAACTTCCTTGCAGCTGCAACACCATCCTCCATCAACATAGCCCGAGACTCTATAAGCGAGTTCAGAACTACATTGAGTTGGTTTGCTGTCGGCTTTCGTGAAGGGTCATCCTCTGATGTGAATACATTCAGATATATGAGATGCTGATGTTGTACCTGTAAGAAATCAATAAGAAGCCAGGAGGCTGAATATCTCCCACTTCACCCCACTTGATCTCCTCAACGCCCTCTCTTTTGATACATTTGACAAGCGAAG
>QLOY01003227.1:0-50343 GCA_003313965.1 Megacollybia marginata
GGCCAGGGCCAAGGCCAGTAAAAAACATGGAGGGCCAGGCCCGACCCGGACCGCGACTTGTCTATTTATATAAGTGATAATATCATCATGTAAACATAGATACTATACATACTTGCAAGGGGGTGTCAGGAATTCACTAGTGGATATAGTGTCAATTTTAGATGCAAAATACCCTGTGAGAGTGATTTCTGAAGATCTGAAGTCAATGCACTTAGTGGAAAAAAAGTTATAAGTAAGGCTCCAACCGTACTATCTATTTACTGTATATATACAGTTATACTGTAACTGTAACTGTATATGTATAGGGGGGTCTGGCCAAAATTGCAGTATACAGTAGATACACAGTATACAGTTGTTGTATATGGTTGCCACTTACCTTGCACTTACCTCTCACAAAGGGCATGTAAAGAGGATTTATAGGATGCCATTGATCCTTCTGAGAATATAGAATGTACCAATACAAAGGATCTCAGTGTCCATAGTGCCTATAAGGTTGTGAAACTCCAAATAGGGATATGTGGGAACATGTTTGTCAGCTCTGTCAGTGACTCTGTAAAGAAGAAACATGCTTCCAGAGTCAGAATATAATGCAGATGATGTCTATTTATACTGTAGATAGAAAAGAAACTTGACTTAGATTGATTGACAACCATAAATTCCACACCATCCAAGGTGAAGAGGAGAACTGTATACTAAGAGGTTACCGGTATTGAATTTCTACACACGATGTTGGTCTACAAAATAAGGGCGAGGAGGGGGGGGTACCTACCTACCTACCCTAGACATCACGTGCTGAGAATGATCTCCCTTTTCAGGTATGTGACATCATTTGTACCTCAACAGGAAAGTTTGTTCGTGCATTCACCTTTTCCATTTCTGTCGCAGTAACTTCATTCGGCTCTTCTAGATGATTGGCCACTGGTCCTGCCACATCATCCTCCAACTCTTTGGCTTCTGCATCTACTTCAGGCTCCTCGTCCACCTCCATATCAGATGCTTCCCCATCAGCATCGTCTTCCTCATCCTCAAGATTGTCAAGTTCTAGTTCCTCTGATTCTTGTTCAATGGCACTGGACTTGCGGGTAACTTCCAACAAGGTCGGTAGCATAACGGTCAAGCGGGTGGAAGGGCGCGAGTATTGATTACTTAAGTATGTGCTTTTGCCTTTTTGGGTGCATAAGAGCCGGGAATGGTCGAAAACTGACCATTTCACTCTGCTGTCACTATGGACTGTGTCTAGGGGTCGGAAAGATCAATATCTAAGCTATTTATGACATGTAGTAAAATTTTTTTAAGGTCCACTTGGGGGGGTACCTACCTCCCTACATCATGTGTTGGGTTCAAATTCTGGTAACCCCTTGCTGTATACAAAGTGTATACATATACAGTTTATACTGTATATACACAGTAAACAACTGTAACTGTATAGATCTCCTGTTGGGTGTATACATATACATTACAGTTGGAGCCTTAGTTATAAGGAAGTTAAGTTTATGACAGATGATGACAAATATATCCATATAAGGCTAGCCAGCTACCATATATGGTAATTCACTTAACGGTCGGTCCAAATTTCTGCAAAATGCTTTTTGCAAGATACTCTAAATGTACTAAAATGCATGGTACAATAGTCAGAAAATTTTCCAAATTTGGAAAGTTGTTCCCCTTATAACTTTTTTTCCACTGAACAGATCAACTTCCGCCCTTCAGAAATCAATCTCCCAGGGTATTTTGCATCTAAAATTGATGCTATATCCACTAGTGAATTCCTGACACCCCCTTGCATACTTGCTTAAATAATGGTCAATGGGCAATATAATCCGGGAATGTGGACTGAATGACCCGATTTCATTGCGATTTTGAACCAAGGGGCATCCAGAAAAGCAATTAAGGACCTGGCCGGGGGACCTACCTACCTTAAGGTCACGTGACACCCCCAAAATAGGCTCTATCAATGCTCGTGGTGGCTCGTGTGCCTAGAATTGGCTCTATTGATCTCAATAAGATAGCAATATGTTAATATGAGGCTTCCTCATGAACCTCTACTGCCTTTTACGCTTATTTTTCCGACACGGCTCACAACGCCACCCTAATAGGGTGACTTGTATATGCTTACTTAATGTGTTTCGGATGGTCTCGGACAAGTCTCGGACAGTAGATATAACAGTGAAATTACTTTCTAACTACTGAATATTGCTAATGGAGCTCACTGGGGTTGCACTGGGAGTCTAGGGCTCAACAATTGAGGTATGTGGACAAAAGGTTTAGGGACCCACCTGACGGACCTACCTACCTACATCCGGTTCGGGATTTCTGGTCCGGATGCCCCTTGTTTCGAACTAACTCAGTCACATGTGACTCTCAGCATTCTCCTTCCTTAATGGGACCTTGTGCCAGCGCACATTTCCTTCCTTCCTTCCTTCCTAACGACTTGATAGGGGCAACATTATCCGATTGGAGGTCATCTAAGGTACGACGAATGTCATAACTATCATGGTATGTATATACTTGAATATGAAGGGATCATGAACATAAATCAGACTGTAGAGTATGTAATGAATGATTGTTGAAACGAGTGCTTACTAGGTTAAATGAGTGGATAGGTAGGCTCATTGAATCTAGGATGGAATATTAAGGCAATACGAAGCATCCCAGGGGCTGACTGGCTCAGCAAGTTCATTGAGGGAGAGGGGTAAACCATAACCGGAGAAGACGATTCAAGGAGCCAGTATAAGCTTATAATGATTGATTTCTGTGGTATTCCCAGCTAGTGAGGCTTTTCAGACTTGAAGGACACTATTAATCGGATTCATACCTGTCATTGTAGTAGAACGAAGCCTTTTTGATATGTGAGACTCTGAGGGTGTGCTGATCTCAGCAACATCAAGCTTCCGCTTTTAAGAGCTGGAACGTGTTGTCATTGAATGTGAAGGATTTTGAGTTGCTGATGTTGGAACTTGGTTTTGGCATCTACCGACTGTGATATTTCCATTATGGTAGGATACATCAGACTCACCTGAGTTGTTGATAGGTTTGCGATCAGAATCAGAACCGTGCAAAGAACCATGCACTAAATTTAGCTCAGACTCTGATTCAGACCCATATGATCCCTTCATATTCAAGTATATACATACCATGATAGTTATGGACATTTGTCATACCTTAGATGACCTCCAATCGGATAATGTTGCCCCTATGAAGTTGTGAAGAGAATGCTGAGAGTCACATGTGACTGAGTTAGTTTCGAAATTGCAACAAAATTGGGTCGTTCAGTCCACATTCCTGGATTATATTGCCCATTGACCATTATTCAAGCAAGGATGTATAGTATCTATGTTTACATGATGATATTATCACTTATATAAATATATTCTCACTTCCAGCACGCACCAACTTGATGGCGCGCACGTGGGAATAAATGTGCATTTGCATGGCCATACTGACGTATGAGTGGGGACACGAGCGGGAAGCTTCAGTAGTAGTGTGCGTGTGTATGACCATGTAAATGCACATTTATTCCCATGTTGCGCGCCCATCATTTCTGCACGCTGGAAATGTTAGTATACCTACATAAGTGATAATATCATGTTGTAGATGTAAATACTATATGTACTATATGTACTTGCCTGAATAATGATCAATGATCATTGTTTGAAGACCCAGGCTAATGATTAGATTTCGGGGGGCAGCCGTTGATGTCAAAGTGGAACGAAGAAGACCCGTATATGGTTTCAGCGTGTACCGTATACAGTACAAACAAACATCAATAATAGTTGTCCTTTACCAACATCGACATTCTCATCAGTGAGTCACCTTAACGTGGCTTCAGGTAATATTTGGTCAAAGTTTAGGTATGTCAACTCACAACTATAGGCCCCGTTTACAGTGATACATCACCGGGATGGTCTGCAACATTGTTGTCCATCTCAGTGACTGCTCACCATGAATGCACTCTTTAGTGAAAGTCAAGTCAACCAGAGGCACAGACAAATGGGTGAGCAGCCACCGTGCCTGTGGTATGTAGTCCTCTTTCACCGGCACTGCTCGGTGTGGCAATTCGGAACTAACCTATCCTCCAGATGGTTCGGTGTTCAGTCACCTCTATCCACCTCTGTGGTGACAAGTCCCCACACTACCCAAGACCTTTCCCCACCATCTCTGTCGACAGTTATCTGTCACCCACACGCCGCTCTCTTTTTCTGGTTTACTCTCACTCATAATAGTGTCGACAGTGCTCTTTCCCCCACACCTCCATCCATGGTGACTCGTTACTACCACGCCCTTTTCTTGTGGTGGCTTTCCATCACTCATAGGACTGTTGATGGTGCTGTTTCCCCCAAACCTTAGTGCATGGTGTTCTCTCACCAGTGCGGCGAATACCTTTATTAGTATTTCATCACTCATAAGAGTGTCAATGGTGCTGTTTCCCCCACTTCTCCATACGCGGTGACTTCTCACTATCATGCCCCTTTCTCCCGCTGGTTTTGCCTCACCCATAACAGTGTCGACGGTGCTGTCTCCCCTGCCTCTCCATCCACAGTGACTTCTCACTATCACTCCCTTTCTCCCACTGGTTTACCTTCACCCATAACAGTGTCGACAGTGCTGTCTCCCCCACCTCTCCATCCACAGTGACTTCTCACTATTGCGCCCCTTTCTCCCACTGGTTTTCCCTCACCCATAACAGTGCCGACGGTGCTGTCTCCCCTGCCTCTCCATCCACAGTGACTTCTCACTATCACTCCCTTTCTCCTGCTGGTTTTCCCTTACCCATAACAGTGTCGACGGTGCTGTCTCCCCCACCTCTCCATCCACAGTGACTTCTCACTACCACGCCCCTTTCTCCTGCTGGTTTTCTCTCACCCATAACAGTGTGGACAGTGCCCTTTCCCCCTCGTCTCCATTCACGGTTACCCCTCACTACCACACTGCTCTCTCCTGCTGGTTTTCCCTCACCCATAACAGTGTCGACGGTGCTGTCTCCCCCACCTCTCCATTCACAGTGACTTCTCACTACCACGCCCCTTTCTCCCACTGGTTTTCTCTCACCCATACTAGTGTCGATGGTACTCTTTCGCCCCCATCTCCATCCACAGTGACTTCCCACTACTACGGCAGTTTCTTGTGGTGGCTTTCCATCACTCATAGGAGTGTCGACAGTGCTCTTTGCCCCAAACCTCAGTCCAGGGTTATCTCTCACCACTGCGCCAAACACTTTCAGTGGTTTTCCATCACTCGTAAGTGTAACAACGGTGCTCTGTCTCCTACCTCTCTATCCACAGTGATGTCTCACCAGTGCGCCAATTACTTCTATTAGTATTCCATCACTCATAACAGTGTCAACGGTGCCCTTTCCCCTACCTATCCCTCCACGGTGACCCCTCACTACCACGTCACTTCCTTGCATTGGTTTTCTCTCACTCATAAGAGTGTCAACGGTGCTCTGTCTCCCGCCTTTCTGTCTGCGGTGATCTCTCACTACTATGCCGCTTTCTTGTGGTGGCTTTCGATCAGTCATGCAGGTATTGATGGTTCTCTTTCCCCAAATCACCTTCCCGGTTTCCACTGGGTTTTCCATTACCAGTGCTACTTCCCACGGCTCTCCCTGACTCTCAAACACATCGATGGTCACCATCCTCTACAGTCGGCGCACGTGTCACGCTCTTTTCATCGCTCCACTATGTCCCCATTCCACTGCATTTGTGGTCTCCTGACAGAAAACCCCAAGAAATGTGGAAATTGCAATAGCAAGTGCTACTGCATATGTCACTAATGTTCTTTTAGTTGCAACTGTGCTTACATCCATATAGTCGTGTCAATGCCAGGAAGCAGACTGGCCCATACATCAACAAGGTTGTACGACTGACTCATCCCAAATTCCTGGAGAAAAATGTGTTTTGTGCTTTACCTGGAAGTATTACCGAGTGCTAGTACTTCTGGCAATTACCTCAGTGCCTCCTCATTGCACTGTTCAGGATATGGCCTCCACACATCTTTTCTTTGTTTGTCTCTCCTGGAGTAACATTTCTGGGCAATCAGTGGCATCTATCAAGTGAGTCCACTCCATGATGCCTCCCATAAGTACTCACTTGTCCACAGCTTTGACAAATCCACCTGGGTCACTCCAGACCATCTTCTCCATGATATCATTCTCAGTGTTGATCCTAACACCCTCCTCCACCCTCTTCCCTCTGAAGTCCATGCAAGATGGTACGAACAAATGGAAAGGCCTGCCAACCTGCGCCAGCTGAGGGAACCCACCATAACAGTTGCGTATATGTGGGACTGGCTTACCATGGCAACATATCCACTTGCTTATTCCGGTACCACCGCCCTGACCTCCTGGTCCCAAATTGAAGCACAAGCTCTTAGCTGGCAACATCTATGTGAGGCGGCTGAGCTAGCACTCAAGGTCAGCATACGCAATAGCCAAGAGGCCAGATGGAAAAAACAAGACAGAGCTCAAGTATGAATGCGTATTTACTTACATAAACCAGAATTGTGAACCACATGGTATTTAATCTAACCGCCATCGACGATGCCCCTCCATGTCTGAAAACATCCTGCCAAGCACATTCTGTACCTCCCCAGATTGTTTATCTGATGACAGCACTCATTCCAGTGAGCGCGAATACCTCCTCCCACATTTATCACCTCTTTGTGGTCATCCCAATTGTAGTCGTGCCGATTGCCTAGCCGGACCAACTGTGCAAGCATATGTCTATCCTCCACTGACAGTAAGCACCCTTTTTGGTGTTTACTTTTTGCTTGCTAATTGATTCCACAGCCACCACAACAGACCATTCTTCCCTTGCCGTGGTGATTTCCCTTGATGTGGCAAGGGAGAGGCTGGCAGGTAGTTTGGTGCCCCATCCTTGCACACGACCTTTGCATCGAACAAATGGATGCGAAGAATCTTTATTACCATGTTTATCTTTCTGATGGCTCCTGGGATGCTCTCACAACCTATGACACTGGTGTCTGCTTTCCAGAGGCTCACACCAAACAGTTTCTCATATTGCATGCACCAGGTCTCAGTGATGCTGAGTGTATAGGTTTACCACAGCTCACTCAGAGCTTGAGAGAGGTTTGCATGAGTGCAGAGAAAAGGCATCATATAGTTTAGGCATAATTGCAGCTACTTCATTACGACTTTGTAGCTTACGCAGATGAGTTAGAAGGCCCACTGAATGCTAATTTAAGCTCTCCAATCCGCTCCGCCTTGCGCTTTGTTGCGCTTTTGATAACTTTGTCACATAGCCGGACAATCAAGTCGGATGACTCCCCCCTTTCCTCAAAAAAGTCATTGACTCACAATCCAAACCACTTCTCGAAAATCTGAAACAGAAAGTACTGCTGTCGAGGATCCAAGTACATGTTCTTCCAGCTCTCTGCCAATCCTTCCTCATCTGCATCAAACATCTTCCAAAGGATCATCTCCAGCACTGCTGGATCCTCGTAACACCTGCAATGGAGAAACCCCTCTGGGCGGTGTATGAAATCCTTCTCTTCCTTGCGGTTTACAGCCCACTGTCCTTGACCAGTGATAAGACAGTTCCCATATCGGGCATCAACCTCATCCGTTTTTTGGATCTTCGCATGATAGAAACATTGAACATTGTGAGTACCAAGTCCTTGCTGCGCAGCATCACATTACGACTGTAACCACTTCACCGCTTGGGTACTGAGTGGTTTCCACATGTGCATCTCCTGGCTGGCAAAGTTTTTGATCTTGCTGATTACATTCTCTGCAATGAACACTTGGGAGTGAGCCACTGCTCCAGAGACCAGTAAGAAACCATACCTTGCTTCTTTTGGTCGAGCATTTTGAAATCATCAGTCAAGTCACAGTGAGTAGTCAGTGCTGGCAACTTTGGAGCCTTATCTTTACTGGTCTTCAATTGCTTCCCTCCCTCTGCTTCACTTCCTTCATGCTTCCTCTTCAGTTTCTCGGCAGGTGCCTCGTTCTTGTTCTTGTCGTCGGAAACATTGCTGTCCTCAGAAGAACCTCTGTAGCTGATGTTATCTTCATCACTGGTTGTCGGAAGTGCTTTTGCTTTCCCATAGGTCTTCATTTGGCCTTTCTTGGCTGAACGCTTGCTCGGATGCTGCTTTTGAACCATACGTCTTGAAGCTATTCCATTGGACGCCATCATGCTGTTTAGAAGGTCGTCAGGAATGTCATCCCTCCTGAGGTCGTTAATAAGGGTCATTTCAGGTATGACTCCATCAGCTGTATAAGGTGAGTAGAGCACTCACTTTCCAATTCCACGAGGTCACCAAGAGGACTTGTATCACCATTTGCCATAACACCGGTCAGCAATTCTCTTGCTGGCACTACTTTACTATAAATGGCATTCCCGCCAGTGCCTTGTGCATTCGAATCAGCCCCTCCCATGGTGTCGGCCAGTGTATACGATGGAGTAGCCACTGCTGTCTTCCTGGAATCTTCTGTTGAACTGACACTGTTGGTGGTTTGGCCAGAATCGGGTCCTCTGGCACTGCATAAAATGTGAGCAAGGAAATCTCAACAGTGTTGCTCTCACCTGGCATTGGAACACAGTGAGTCCTGTTTCTCTTGCACTTTGGGTCTTCAGCTATTATGTTAAGTGCATCACGGTGAAAACATACGTCCATCCAATTTTTCTGAAGCCATGCTTAGATGATCCACTCCAGCATCTGCTTCAGTATGAGTGCTCTGCATTGTAATGGTGTGTCCTTCGTTAGCAGCTGGCATTACAACCGCATCTGTGAAATTTTTCGATGCTCAGTTTTATTATTACAGCGGTGGGTAATATACATACCTTTATTCTTCAATGTGGCTTTTGCTTCCAGGTTGATTAGCTCCTGCTTGAGCTTAGCAATGGCAGCAGTATAAGCCGCCTTAGTGTGGGGAGCCCTAGCCCGCTGCAGCTTCCCCTCTGATTCGACGAGTATTTGCCTCAACTCAGTGATTTGGCGATCGACCGACGTGCTTGTTACTGCATCTAGACATGGTGCTATGGATGAAATGAAGATTGTTGGTTTTGTGGTTTATCTTAACCTGACACACAACCTACCATTTTTTTTCACCAATGCTCAACCCCCATGTGACAGATCTCCGAGATCATCAATTCCCATTTTGCTACGGTAGATACAGTTCCATGTGGTACAGCGAAAGCTCCGCCTATGCCAAGTTTGCCTCCATTGACCCTGCTGCTCAGGCCTCTATGTTTACCAATTCTTGAAGATATTGCGGGAGCTCTGTTGTCCCCTATTTACCTCCCGCTCTAACTAAATTGACCCACAGTCTCTCTAGCCATCGTAATCTGTCTGCTGTCAATGGTGGTGACAAGAAACGATGAAAACCATGGCAAGTGGAGCGATGCTCTTCCTCCCGGTTGATACACTAGTTGGTGTGTTATTTTCATGCTAAGTATCTTATATTCCAAGAAGGCTTACCACTGACAAGTATCTCCCAATGTTTTCGAACTTCCCACTTTTGCCGAGGCTCAGCACCACCATAAAGTGATGTCCGTCTTTGTTCTTTGGACGTTTTGGCTTGCGACCTGCATGTCTCTTGGCTGTTTTGGTCAGTGCCGCCTCCCATTCTTCTGCTGAGGTTGACATTGTGGTCGAAATAGATGCTGTGAAACGCATTGGCAGAAGTATTTTAGGTGCTTGTGATCGCCTCTTTCACTGACGTACAAACTGACAGAAAATGTCCAGTTAGACGCCATAATGCACACTGTTCGACTACCCTATATGTCTCTCCTTACCAGATCAAGCTCAAATTTGTCTGTGAGCTCACTTTTGTTCTATATGGTAGCCTTCATCCACACACAGCCTGTTGCGCACCTGGCAACGTGGGTGAATCCCCCTGATTTTGGTGGAGCCTTGGGCAAAGCAGATCATTGAGACAGGGGGTGCTCTCCAGATGCAATCTCAGCCCGGTAAGGTAATCCCGATGTCGGTTGTTTGACCGATGCTAAATGGGTGGTCAGGAACGGCAGCCCTCTGGCAGCATTGTAAAAGCCCCAGCAGTATATTTATTTAGGGTTATACTATGAGATACACTATTGGTACAACATATTAGCATTAGGAGTCAATCGGACAGCGAGAAAGTAAGGTAATCTTGACGTCGGTTGTTCGACCGATGCTAAGTGGTCAGCAACAGCAGCCTTCTGGCAGTGTTGTAAAAGCCCCAACAGTATATTTATTTAGCGTTATACTATGAGATACACTATTGGTACAACATATCAGAATTAGGAGTCAATCGGACAGCGAGAAAGTACTCAACAAAACGGTCAGAAGAAAATGCAGCAATTTTAGGCCCAAACATGATCTCTCAGCAGGTGCAACTTGACTACATCATTGACTATATCATGCCTCGTCCCCATATCTACAAGACTCAACAGGAGAAATTAGCAGCAAATAGAGCCAAGAGTGCTCAACACTATGCTAAGTATGTGGCTGCCTCGTCAGCAATTACCATTCAGATTGGGATAGAAATGGGAGTGCCATCAAAGAGCGTTTAAGAGTCAAGTACGCCAAGTCAAGGTATGCATTATGGTATGAATGACATGTGTTGTTTAAAGCTATCATAGGGCCTCTTCACCAGTTCACTCTGGCATATCGGAAGAGGACGATGTGGAAGAGTCATCAACTCTATACATCGATTCCCTTCCTATCAACCATTCCTTTGACACTCTCCACATTGTACATTGACACTGGCGCAAGTACACAATTGCGCAATATCAACTATTCAACTCCTTACCATTAATTACCACCAATTGCCATCCTATCATGTCCACACCATTGGTTTTATATTCCATTCTTATCCTATGTACAACACTTCAATACTTACGACTCGAGGATGAAGGATACTCGATGAACTCGCACCACCCTTCTGAGGAATTCCATGCCTTGAGCAAGCATGCAGAGGCTTGGTCCACCTCTCAGTACTCAGTCATATACGGTCTGGTGGTTAGCTGGTTCAAAGAGTTGAAAGCATTCAAGGGTCACTGACTTGGGAATAACCCGATGGACAATTTAGTTATATTTAGATCACTAGTATAAAACCCGTGTGGTCCGTATATTACAAATCATCTTTCTTCTGATTCAAACTACATCGAGCTTTCATCTTGAGACTATTGAGCTTACTTAAAACACAAGTGCATATTCTATTCATCTCTACTTATCGTTCACAGGTATACCGGATCGGACAATATCCACTGCCTATCACCATCTAACCCCTAAAACCTCGATTCCTCAGCACGACCTCCAGAACCCATCTATCTGTAGACACAGTCTCTTTTCCACAACAAGGACGATGAGGACGAGCATGTTGTGTGAGTGACATCCCGGCCTTCGAACATGTGTTTGACTAGTGTAGTACTCGACTCTCTATTCACCATCGCAAACTTTTGTGGCAGCCATGGTGCCCAGTGTCATGGCATTCCTTGAGGAGACCTACCGCATTGTCGTTGGTGTAGATGCTGTTCCCGATCCAAAGTCTACTATTGAAGCTTGGTTTTCTGCTCATGTCCGAAAACTTCAAAAGTACTTCAGAAAAAGCAAGTCCTACAGCTCACAGCTATGGGGTATAGTCCTCATACGAGTGATGCTGAGAGGTTGACTGAAGGGTTGAGGCAAATGCTGAATTGGCTAGCGGATTTTGAGCTTGCACTGCTCTCAGAAGGTGGTCGACTGGCTATAATTGAGATGCATGATTCGGAACAGCTGGCATACCAAATCGCAGAGAGCCAGATAGATTTATAATACCAAAGATGTTTGAGATGACATTATGTTACCCTCAGCATACGGTGAAAAAACTACTACCTTTACTTGCCCTGAAGCATTGCCTCAAGTTGATGAATGCGTGCATCCTTACACTTGAGATCTTCCTCCTTCTCCTGCAGCTTCGTTGCTAGGTCGGCATTGGACTGTTTGAGTGAGTGCTTAAGGCCCGCAAATGTTAGACACATCTGCCTGTGTGCCTCTTGGACTGCTTGACCACCATCTTTGCGGAGACGGGAAGAGTAAAAGGAGGCAACAGGTTTCCCAACACCTGGATGATCGAGGATTATATACAGCCAGCAGCCGGTTTCTTGAGATATGCGTTCAGCCTATAGAGATGTTGAGCCAAGTAAATGATAGACATAAGTGTAGACTGACATGTCGAACGATGTCAGGCATGAGCCTCCTGTAACGGTGTAGGCTGTAGCTATAATCATTGGATGGCTCAGGAAAAGGCTTGCTATGAGTAAGATCTGCCAAATGTCCAGCGAGAGGAAGCATGAAGACGGAACCACTGACCTGCCCAAGGGTTACCGCCAAGAAACGCGTTTTGCACGAAGCCATACTGGGCCTTAGGACTGGACTGCGCCTCAGTAATACGATCATCATCTTCATCGCTTGTGGGTGCATCAGGATCTTCGCTAGCTTGGCGCTGTGCCTTTTTCATTGATTTGGGGTTGCGAGGTTGAGTAGCAGCCTGCTGAGCTTTAAGAACTTGTCTCGTGTGTGTTTTACAGGTTTCAGTTGTCGAAGGTTTCGTTGTACATGCTGTGACTAATTGTTTCGACAGAGATGATTGAGGTGATGGTGAGATTGCTGAGGGCCGGAATGGTGAAGAGGCAGTACAGATGCTGTCAGGAGAGGAAACAGCAGATTGAGCCAGTAACCTAGGATCAATCTAAAATGGTTGAGCAACACTAGGCTGAGGATGGCAAATACGTACAGCAAGCGCTCCATGTGGATATTGGAGAGACTGCCCTAGGGGGACCAGAGGCAGCTCGAAATTGGGTTGTACAATCGGTGGCCGCTGAGAAGTCATGGTTGTCAAGGGAAAAGGAGTCGGGAAGACGAGCACCGAGCAGGCAGATTTTATGGTGGTGACTTGTCACATGCACTACAATCAACATAACATTCCCAAATAGTCTTGTTCAAGAATTGAAATGGACTTTGAAATATCAATACCAACCGTGTCTCTAGGTCTGGATGATGATGATATACCAGACATAGGCCTTGGAGTGACAGACCTTATATTCAAGACTCCGCCTAAATGAAAGAAAAGCCTTTCCAATCACCCACAGCGAAAGTGGCGATGTAAGGACCCACTACCAGAATGCCCATCCATTGAAGGGAACATTGCTACAGACAGTGAGTTCCAATACCACACAGATCACACTGGTGAGCCACTGGTGAATAATTTTGAAGCAGTGGGTTCAACAGGCGACGATTGGGCTTCTGTTGCAGATGCCTCCAACAGAGACGATGCGACGGGGTCAACAGCAGATGTATGGGGAGAAACAGTGGATACGACTGATGAAGACAACGTGTACAGAGTATATCAGCATGCAATTTTGGATGGTGTGGCCGAATTTTATCAGATTGGGGAAGGGGTGTGCGTAGTAAGAGGTTGGAACTCAAAGAAGGAGGAACCAATGGTAAGTGAGAAGGTGAACATGGCCTGAGACTAACCAATGCCGCAGATGAGTTGGTTTCATCTGTCATTCTGCGTGGCTGGCGACAAGATCCTGGTGACATGCAGATGCTATCAATGTACCCAGAAAAACTGCAGCTGCTGCATCTACAAGACATTCTTCTTGGAATACCGAGATGAATTGTTGAACACGGATGTTCAGTGGCCAGACATTGGTAAGGTGCATGAGTCGCAATCCCCACTTTCATTGATCACAGAGCCTTGCAGCAGGGAAGCCAGTCCTGGTTACACGGATGCCTGTGAATGAGGAGTGGTCAATGAGCATATTCTCAGTAGGGACCCCAATGGAGGAACCTAAGCGGGTGATCGTCATGCATGAAGGTGATGATGAAGGTAATGGATCATGGAGATGCAAATCTGGCTGTAGCAAAAGTGCCCTGTGCACGCACATCAGGAGTGCACAGCATCAGCTCCAGCATTGGATACAGAACAATCCTGAGGCCTCGCATGAAGCATGGCCAAAGGATGGAGATGATGAACTAGTGGAAGCCAAAGGTAAGCTCGGAACAGTAGTAAACAAAGCTGAAACAGGCGGTTAGTAATTGCCATGAGGCCAGATGATTCGGTCTCATACCTGCTAATAAGCCTACCACAGTGGTGTTCGTTACCTTCAGATGGCAAGCTCAACTACAAACCACCGCTTCGAAGTGTTCCCGAAGTGATCAAACTAGATTCCACAGCTTCTTGCTGATGTTGAGGACGAGGATCGATGTGGAATCCCCAACTACCGGTAGTGGAATGAAAAGCCACAGTATATACCATCCTGGAAGCAAAGGAGGTAATTGTCAAGCTGCAACAATGTCCAACCTGTCCACGACACAAACACAGGTTTGTTGGTCCAGAGCCGAGAGACATGGGTCTGTTCAATTACAACAACTTGGTTTTCTTCACACATGAACTGCTAGACGACTACACCAGTATGGCTGTTTCTTCAGAGACACCATTCATGGTGTTTGTCAGCATGATGAAGAGAAGGTATCAGTGTTCACCAAAACCGTTCGTTGGCGAAGACTTGTTTCAGTCGGCATGGTTTGCCTACACCAGGCTGATTACGTTCGGCAATGATATGCGCTGCACGAAATGCAGTGATGCGCCAGAACATCTGATATGGGATGGGGTGACTTTGGCTTTCCAAAAGAAACACCTGCTGGCTACGCTCAAACCGCCCACCATTATTCAACATGAGGTCTGCGAGCAGCGAAAGGATGTTGTATGTGTGGGACAGCAGCAATGTTTGACAGATAAGGTTGTAAGGAGTGGGATAAAGAGGTGTCTGAAAGGCTTGAGTGGTACAGAGAGTGCTGCGGTGCAAGCAGAGTACTGGAACACAGTTGACTTTGTGAGCAGGAAGCTCAAAGAGGTCAATGTGCATTTACGTTCAAGGTTTGACTGCCAGTTTGGCCAGAACCGACAAGATGGTGCATTGTCATTGGCGAACCAGCATCTGTGGAACCAGGTGAGTCCAGTACAAAGCAAATGGAAGGGAACACTTATGGAAATTGGTGGCAGTTAAGTGCACAGGAATCAGTGGTGCAGATGGTCAACAGACCGGCTATGAAAGCATTAGAACACTTTCTAGCTAATCCAACTGATTTCAATGCCTCCTGATGCATCAGGATTCTGGCGCTTTTCGCAGTACTGAATGAAGAATGGCTAGAGGGGGGGTACAGCAAAGAAGTGGTAGAAATAGCATCATGGTTGCATCAGCGCACAATGTCAGTCCTAAAGTCATTGATGAAGTACAAGGAAGTGCCGAGGCAATGGCCTAGCGACAGGCAGGAAACAGATTGGGAAGTGGTGAGTGAAATAAGAGGCATCTTCAGAGGAAACAGCTCATCAACAACAGAGCAGATGTTACTATAGTATGCCACAAATTCGGGATCGGCCAATGTACCCAAAGCTGATGCACGATCAGAGAAAGGGCACAGAGAATAACCGTGGCGCAAAGTGCTCCAAGTTTTACAGGAAGTACAGGGAAAAGAAGCTGACTGGGAGGCTGATGGTGGCATGGTGCACTCACAGTATAAGTTACAGGTTCCACTGCATTGCAAAGGGTGAGGGATGCGATGATGTCTTTTCTGCATTGGTGACCCGGTGGCCTAAAGCACCAAAGACCATCGTCTATGACTTTGCTTGCGCATTGGGACCGTACTGCATGGTGCGCAAGCCAGAGTTTTTTGCTGATATGTTGTTCGTCATTGATGCGTTCCATGCAAAGGGTCACACAAGGTGTTCCGATGCAGCGTTCGTGAAGACATATGTGAGAACGGACCCACAGCTGGAAGCTGTGAACTTGAGCGCAGGCGAGTGCGGAAATAGTGGAATAGGGAGGATCGGAAAGTCGGTGAGTTATATGGGACAGGAGTGAGCTATTCGTTTCACAAGAGTCTTTTTGAGCATCTGGAACTGTCTGAAAACGAGGAAAATGTTGGGTTTAGATTAGATTAGAAGTGGATCTAGGTAAGACTGGGTAGAGAACATGAGTATGGAGAATGGCGAACGAATACTTACAAGGTTGGAAAGCAGTGGGCTTTCAGCTGAAATTAGTCTTGAGGGCAATACATATGCCAGTGTGGCCATTGTAGGCATCGGAATTATTGGGGGGGAATGTAGACTAGGGGACAAAGTGGTGGTGCAGACCAATGTCAGCCATGTGGCAATGTGTCACTCTGCGATTCAGACGAGGTGAAGCATTACTATGGATATCTACAGTGTTTTGATATAAGGTTGTGGATCACCATAGTATGAAGCACTGGTTACTGATGCTACAGTGATTATTTACTGTGAACGGCTTGAACAGCGCTGTAGAACTACGTGACTTGTATATAGTGACAGACCACCTATCGTTTGGAAGATCAAGCTGACTATGATGTCAATTGGCAGTGACTGGCAACTACCTGCTGTAAATTAGGTGAAGACCTTCCGATACCTACCACCCCTGCGGTTGGTTGTAGTGGTGAAATTTGACTCTGTATATGCACAATGGTTGTAGTATGCTGCCCACCCTCCAAATGGTGATCTCTCACTGATTGTTACGGTCGCCTTCTGAGTTAGGTGGCACCATAAGATAAGGCTGTCGTGAGTGAGCGCCATCATTTGCTGAATGTGTGATCATTTGCCATTGGGTGTAGTTGAGAAAGGGGTTACCTGTAACCGTGAATGTACTCCGCGGTGAGGAACACCTACTCAGTGTGTAGGTGGTGATGGTCTACCATGCCTCCAAATTGTCATCGTGGTGAAGAGTAACCGTGAATGTAGTTGGTAGTGACACTGAAGGGCCTCAGTAGAGCTCTGCTTGCAAGTTCGAATCCTGACACTGAAGAAACAATGTCTAAGCTGAGATTAACTCAATTTTTGAAAACCAATCTCATCCCAAGATCTTAATCAGCTATGTTCTGAATAATGTCTATCACATACCCAAGTGCTTATAAGATTGCTCAGGGTCACAAGTCGCTTCCTTTCTCTAACCACAACAACCACCATGGCCAACATAGCCCTCATCGTTTCCATGACTATGGCAGGGGTAGCTCTCATTGCCTTCACCATTTCAGCTGCCTGGACCTTTGACGTCATTCCCTGGTCTGCCAAACAATGGCTGAAACAATTAGTAGGATGGAAACCATCTCCTCCCATAACCGACCGAGAGTCAGCCCATTGCCCATGCAATCATTGCAGTCTTTTAGCAACCTGGAATCAGTCCATCGACCTTGTGTTCACTGCAATCTTATAGCATCAATCCAATTTCGAGTATCAACCTCTACCACCAACGCACCTCCCAATGAGATACCAAATGACAGAAGACCCTCTGTGGACTCTGTCATTAACCCAAGTGTCTATCACACATACCCACCTAAGCGCCCCATATCTTCCATTTCCAAAGACGTTCCTGAAGATGATTACAGTAACCTTTTCTACCAACCTCGATCACAATGCTCATCACTTCATCTATTCTACTTGTCTTTACTTTGTGGAGCAGGGAGAACCACATGAAAAACTTCGTTGCAATCTGAAGGATGGACTTGCACATATCGTTTTCCGATGTAAAGAGTATTGAATGATTTTATTGTTCAAGAAAAACAGGAAACATTGTCATTAATTACAGTGAAATATTGTACTTTTAGCTTAATTTTACCTATTTTATCTCAAAAAATCTCAAAAAACCAGATTTTTTTTTCTTCTACCTGATCATGGGGACCATGATCTTGACGAGGGGGTGAAGGGGTAGTAAGGCATGTGAATGGACAAATGAAATAGGCAAAGGAATGAGTCCATGAACTACTGAGATCAAACAGTCAGAGACTGAAGATCGAAGTAATGCCTCAAATGCTAGTCCCCTCATCATTGTAGCATCTTGTATCTCTTTCAAAATTTTTCTCTCTATAGTTCCAAGCTCACTTCTTCCACTAAAACTATTGACTTCGCTGCTAATTACTTCCAAATCAAAAATGATATCTGAAGATACCCGGACATGGGAATCTGGATCGCTTACAAGATGAACATTGCCATATGTCATCAGGGGACCTTAGACGGAGTTATCAAGTTCCTTAACCAGATGACAACAGGAGTTGATACATCAGGACTTGGTCCAGTTCTTTTAATTGCTGCTGGATCATTGTTGGGCCATTCTTGCAGTGAAGGCATGGAGCCAGATGTCCAACACACAACCATCCAATTCTCATGTGGGTGCCTCCATCCATTTCAATAACATTGAATGAGACATCCTCCATGCCGACCAACTTCCATCTCAACCATTACCAGTTTATCTACCAGCATATCACAGATGGAGATCCAGCGAAAATGGTTTTACCTGGGCATGAGTTGCCACTCTAGTACCGTCTGAAGGAGCGGGAAAGAGTTTTTCTTATGTATCTTCGATTCATGTGAATGTGCCTTAAATACATCAGTTCCACTCCAACCACTACCATGTCTTGCCGCCTCTCAGAATATGATGTTCTACTCAATGATGGGACCATCTACAATGTAGCCACATATCACTTTTATAGTAAATGTGTGGGCCAATTCAATGCCGGTGATATCAAGGGTCTTAACACTTGTGGAAAAGAACAGTACAATGTAGCCCAGCAAACTCACCAATACAGCTACCAGATCTTACTTTCATCAGCTAACTGGACAATAGAGTGGTTGCAGGAGCATTACCTGTCTTTGGTAGGGAATGGACATGTTTGCATGCCAGCCCCACTACATGTTCCTATGCTATATCTTGCTTACTCTCTACCAAACAACCACTTGATACCAACACCAGTTCCAAAGTTAAAAAACAGGAGAAGGTTGATTGAAGAACAGATCTAGGCAGGTTGATCCAATAGAGATATCATTACAAGTACCGTTCAAATGAGCGGGAAAGATTTCTCTTTGTGTAGTAATACGGATTCATCATTTGTTCTGTGCTTCAAATAGACGGGTTCAAAAACATGTGATATATCCAAAGGCTGCCTTCCAATTACCACCTTTACACTCAAATGTCAACTCTTCATAACCTTCTAATCATCAATGCTGGGATCTATATTCCTCCAGAACTCTTCAGTTATCTTTGATATCACAGTACCGAGGCAGTAAATCTCATAATCTGCCAAGCTCTCATCCTCAATCCCAACCTTGTTGATCCATATTTCTCTGCCCTGCGACCAGCCGAAATCAATGTCATTTTTTATACTCGTGTCTGGTTGTCAGCAGAAAACCTTACTCAGGCTGTTTTCAACAAAAACACGTGATCATTTCAACATCATTCTTCTACCACCATCATGACTACCACCACCCCAGATATCTTGGACTGGACTGAGTTCCATATTCTTATGCATGAATGTAGCTGACCAGGCTTAGACCTCCCAACAGTCTGGAAATCTCTCTGTATCCTCTTTGATGATAACAAAGACATTGATCGCTTTCTTCGATCATATTCATACGACCATTCCAAGGAGGAACAAAATCTTCTTGATGAAATTATTGCATGCAGTCAGTGATATCCAGTAGCACCTGGAGAGTGCATATATGAAGCAACCTGGATAATAGTCCACGGGTTATTCACAGAAAGACTATAATGAAGGGGTGTACAAGGTTGTTGAACAAGATTGTATTATCTTCTCTATGCTACATCGGGACGATGAAGCCTGGGGTAATGTTACAAACAGAATTTATCCCTTAGTTTCTTTTTCATTTCTTTTTCATTTCCTTTTCATTTGTATTCATTTTCCATCTTATTTCCACTATATCTCAGCTTATTCCTATCCCCTATCTCCTATCTCCACATTGTCTCCATTTAGTTAGTCTTTCTCATGGTTTCATATCTATATCTCTCTCTATCTCCATTAGTGGTAGTTCCAGGGTCATATCCATTGTCCTGGTTCTCTTATCTTTCAAGCTTATCTTTCTAGTTCCGGGTTCTATCCATTATCTCGGCTCTCTTATCTTTCAAGAGGCTTATCTTTCGAGTCAGGAGGTGTAACTATAGCTGTATATAAGTAGGGGTACTGTTGATGTATTCCCTTAGTCTTGATATTAGTCTTTTCTCCCACTTCTACCACTCAGAGTATTCTCCAAGTGCAAGATCTCTTCAGTTATCATCCTGGAGGTGTGCTAGGTTCATGATGGAGTCCCCAAAGGCAGCAGGTTATATTATGTAAGATGTGGTTCTAGTGGATGCCTGACACCATCCCTCCAATTGATTGTAATGGTGAAGAGTAACCATGGTCATATAACAGGGTGAGGAAGACCAACTCAGCATGTTGGTGGTGAAGACATACCATCTCTCTGATTCATCGTTGTGGTGAAGAGTAACTGTGACTCTGGTGCGTGGTGAGGAAGACCTACTCAGCATGTTGGTGGTAAAGACATACCCCCTCTGATTTGTCGTAGTGGTGAAGAGTAACTGTGACTCTGGTCTGCAGTGAGGAAGACCGACTCAGCGTATAGGTGGTGAAGACCTACCATGCCTCCAATTCGTTGTAGTGATGATGAGTAACTGTGGTCATATTCCACGGTGAAGAAGACCTACTCAGCATGTTGGTGGTGAAGACCTACCATCCCTCCAATTCGTTGTAGTGATGATGAGTAACTGTGGTCGTATTCCACAGTGAAGAAGACCTACTCAGCATGTTGGTGGTAAAGACCTACCATCCCTCTGATTCATCGTAGTGGTGAAGAGTAACTGTGGTCGTATTGCAGGGTGAGGAAGACCGACTCAGCATGTTGGTGGTGAAGACATACCATCTCTCCGATTCGTCATTGTGGTGAAGAGTAACCGTGACTCTGGTGCGCAGTGAGGAAGACCGACTCAGTGTATAGGTGGTGAAGACCTACCATGCCTCCAATTCATTGTAGTGGTGAAGATTCACTGTGCATAAGCACAATGGTTGTAGTATGCCACTCACCCTCCGAATGGTGATCTGTCACTGATCGTTACGGTTGCCTTCTGAGTTAGGTTGCACCTTAAGATAAGGCTGTCATGAGTGAGCACCATCCTTTGCTGAATGTGTGATCAGTTGCCATTGGGTGTAGGGTTACCTGTAACCGTGAACGTGCTCCGCAGTGAAGAACACCACTCAGCGTCTAGGTAGTGAAGATCTACTACACCTGCGATTCATCATAATGGTGAAGAGTCACTCTGTATAAACACGAGGGTAGTAGTATGCTGCCCACTCTCCCAATGGTGATGTGTCACTGGTTGTTTCGTTTGCATTGCCATGGCATTCTGCATTACCTTCCACCATGCAACGTATGGAGTCGCGATTGAGGACCATGCGTTGCTCGACAGGTGATCAATCACCATCTGGTGTGATGTTAGCAGTGGGTAACAGAGATCCACACCTGGCTTGCGAGGTGACCAGGCACCGACCTTGATCAACCTATGATTCAGGTAATGGATCACCCAAAGGTACTGCAACGGTTGCGGCTCGGTTGTATCTGGATGGACACTTGGGTGTGTGAATGCCTGCATTCTCGAACTTGGTGCCACAGAACTCTGTCAATGTTTGTTTGTACAGTGTACGGTACGTGTTTGAACTGTATACGGGCCATGTTGTTACCTGTTTGAACCTAACGCCTATCTGGATTTCAGAGTGAATGTCACTGGTCACGTGTGGTTTTCGGCATTGTTCGAACTTTGTTGCTCACTTTATAGGGGCAACATTATCCATAATTTGAGATGGTCTAAGGTACAATAAATGTCCTATCACAGTATATACCTGAATATAAAGAGCACATCAATCATGAACATGAATCAAACCGTAGACCAATATACACAGTATGTAATGAATGATCGTGAAAATGAGTGTTTAGGGGGCTGGGGACATCATTATGAGCTTATTGACAGGGTTGCAGTGGAATTAGAGCAAGGCATTGTTGAGGACAATGGGATGTCTAGAACCATTGCTATGTAGTACTGGCACCATTAATCTGTTGATTCGAGTCCTCTTTCCATTAGACTCCTTGCTGCAAAGCAATGAAAGACACTGGCAGCCGAAAACCACACGTGACCAGTGACATTCACTCCGAAATCTAATCATTAGCCTGGGTCTTCAAACAATGATTGATCATTATTCAGGCAAGTACATATAGTACATATAGTATTTACATCTACAACATGATATTATCACTTATGTAGGTATACTAACATTTCCGGCACGCAGAAATGATGGGCACGCAATGTGGGAATAAATGTGCATTTACATGGTCATACGCGTGATGCGTAAGGCAAACGGCTTGGGTCAGAGTTTGAACTTTTGGCAGATTTGAGGGATACCAGGGTAACAACCATAACCTCCCAGGCTAACACGTTCACAGACAATGCTCAGGCTCCTGTGATATATCCTCATACAAATCATCTATGATCTGACATGACTAGCATCAGTGGGCGCTGAACCCTGATCAAGCAAATCACCAATGGCTCCCAACAAGCGGCCTAAGTTTTGTTTAGTGTGGGACATAGGCTGTTCGTTTTCGGCCACAGTTCTGCCTGTCGAGACTCGAGACACTACTGCAATTTAAGCTTGACCCCCTGTATGGCTCCTGCTTCAACTCTCACTCCAGCAACCAAGAGACGACGTGGACAGAGCTGGACAGTCAATTTTCAGCAATTTTCCCTTTGAAAGGAAAGATTGTTTGAGGGGACTATGTATGCACTCATTGCACTATAAGACCTCAGGCTGTCTCCAGCAGCTATTAGCCTAATACAGACAGTTCATCACTCTTAGGCTGGTCGGTGTATGCTCTTGTGCAGCAGTGCCCTGTTTCGGTGAAGACGCCAACAGCACACAATGAATCGCTCCTTGGGGATGACTAGGTTCCGCAGTAGGGCAGAATCGCAAGGAAGACGATGCAAGAAAGTATCCAGAGAACCCCTTCTTCACAAACCAGGAACTTGAACTTGGGTTGTGCAGACTCTTCACGGTTGGTGCCTTTCAATGGTGTTTAGACTCAGTCCTTTATTGAACAGAGTCAGTGTGGGGCCAGGTATGTAGATGTTTCAGGCAAAGTACATACATGAAGATCCCGAATTCAGCAACATGGACCTCAGTCTAAGCGGCAGACTTATGCAGGTAATTAGTCACAGGAACTGAAGTATGAAACAATCTTGGTGCAAGTCTGTACACTTGTGCTACATGTCTCGCACAACTGAGCGACCGTCTACAAACAGAAAGCAACTTGATCAGAACAACAAGAAAGGAATTGGTATCAGCTTACAGAAAACCCAGCTTGAAGAGAATAACCAAGATGTTCACTGTTCCTGAAAAACAAAATCCAGGGTCAGCTTTGTGGGTGAAGTTGATGATAGCCAACTACTTCAGTTCTTCGACTATATAAAATGCTTAGTGAAGGTGCGTACTTACTGCCATGGTAGCGGTCGCAAGGAAACTTCGGTCACATACCAGTTGTCCGGGAATAATTGAATGCAATGTGCATCAAGACCCACAAGGCAGTGCTGCAGAACTTGGAAGAAGGATGACAGAGTACAAAGAGGAGAAATGGCTATACAGCCAGCTTAAGGCTGTCCTGTCTGAAAAGAAAGGTAGCAACATTTGAACAACATAAGTACAAGGAGCCTGCCAGCCTGGAGAAAAGATGTGACACAGTCGGCCTGGGGCCCTGGCATTAATCTGGTTATAAGATGGTCAGACCTGCAAGAGAGAAAAGAATACTGGCACAAGATCGATGTGTGAAGAACTCGATACTTGTAAATCGGATCAAAATCGGATAAGGAAAGTCTTAGTCTAGGATCAACTTGAAAGTAAAGGGATCAAAAGACTGTCAACTTGGGTTCTAATGTGCTCCTCTGCATTGGCTGATATGACCAAGGGGGTCACGGAAATCAAAAATCCTATAGGAGGTCGCATTAGAAATTTCAGCCTGGTATGGGACCCCCCTCCCCCCCTCTCCTTCCTTATATGGCAACCACGTGATGCGATAAGATTAGATATATTCCCAATTTAGACAATATACCAGTATCATGTCAGATAATATGTCAGATACTGTTACCACAAGTTGAGTTTGGTGTATAGTGATATGATACAATAACTCCCTTTGTCTATAATAAATTAAATTGGAACATGGCAGATACCATGGGGAAGTCATCATGTGACCTGACTCATCACTTGCATCATACTGGCCTCAGGGTATGGTAGAGAGCTCACAGATAGCTTTAAGAGCTATTATAAGCTGTTTCAAGTATTTCAAAGGGCTCTGGAAGCAGCCCATGACCAAGGTCGCATTAGAAATTTCAGCGACCTTTGGACCCCCCCTCCCCCCTACCCCAGGTGCGGGATTTTAATCCCGTGACCCCCTTGGATATGACCGATATTTCCCGCTACTTTGGGTAGTGAGCACCCTATTTTCATGATCCACCTACTGGCGATACGGCATCTGCTTCAAGTTACGTGGCGCTTATGTTTCTAATAATAGATCTTAGCAAGTCATTACATAAGCTTAACTACTTATTCACAGCATGGAGTCCTGACTTGAACACTGTGTTCCAAGGAGCAAACACTGTACATGCTATCAGCCCTGGGGCCACACTGCTGCTGATGAACGAGTAAGTAAACACTGGTACACGTGCACGGTGGCACCCAAAGCTATAGAGCCACCATAGCTGGGCTTCGCACCATTCCCCTGGGCCCTTCATTTGCCAATTCGATAGGAACAAAAAGAAACACAGGCAACTTCATCCAAATGATCCGCAGGCAAAACCTACTATATCAATTGGGTTGAGTTATCATCACTGGCAAACAAAAGAACATATATTGTGCATATATGAATAGATACTAGGTACATTATCGGAATCATGGTTTTGATAGTCTTCTCTGAATGAAGCTGAGAGCATAGGAATACAGGCAAAAGTTTGACAGAAAAGCACAATCGACTAATGCAGAGCAAGGCTGGAGTCTCAGTTAGAATCGTGTCACGCATCATGATTCATGAATGTCATATTCTCCACTACAAAATTTGCCCCTCTGATTGAATATCAGTCTGTCGTAGAGTCACGGCACAGGTTGCATCCCGATTACAACCTAATACATTTCGTGGTTCCAAAAAAGGCTTATCAACTTGATCGACTCGGACTCATCACAAGGAATGACAAGCATAGCTGCAGCCTCTCCCGCAATCTCCCAAGTCACCTTGATGCTTTTGTCCTGTATCTCAGCAGGCTGATCCCGCTTATATTAAGCTGAAACATATTTAAAACAACATCAACGCCTACCCTGAGCCACCTAGTCAGAGTTCTGGCTTACTAGCACTTACTACTTATATATAGTACTTATACCTCACCCAGATTGGAATTCCAACCAGCTCCTTGCTATGTCTGACTCTCCTCCACTCTCTAGCCTTCCCATCAGAGTCGATCTTTCATCTTCATTTGATGGCATCTTCTATGGTCAGTAAGAGTCCTGGATTCTGATATCAAGCCTCATCTGCTCTGCCACAGGTTTTGTTTCGTCAACAGTGTGTGTTGGGAATCTGATCAAGGTTCACCTTACTTTAGCTTCAAGCATTTCAGTCTGTTTGGCATCACCATTGTCCAAGGATGGATCTATCTGAACACAAATGAAGATAATTGGCCACTGCAAACCTTGGTAAGTCAGTGTTACTCAGATGCATTGCATCTCACAAATCCAGGTGGTGGCCCTCATGTATGTGGTAGTATTCCATCAGACTTATCCTATGAGCTGCTTCAAACACAGATTCATGGACCTGAGCACGACAATAATGGATACACAGTTTCTTCACCATTATCTTGTGGGATATCATGTTACAATTGCAAAATGCATCTAACTACTCTTTAGGTGGCCAATTTTGGAAATCTTCTTGATGTGATGCAGGAGACAGTGTGAGCCATTTTTGCTGTTATAAAGCATGGTTAATGGTCGTCTTAGTGTAATAGCAGCTGAGATAGCTGTCACTGTTGCCATCGTATTCATGTCTGTTCTGATTACTACTTTTTTCCTACTCATTATTTAGCAGTGTTCAGATCTTCTTTGCATCCCGTGTATTGAAACGTGAGGTCTCATCAATGATGCAGATCTCATGTCTGTAAAGAAGTCTCTTAATCTGACTGTGACCTTAGTCCATCCTGGCAATTATCTGGTCCTGGGACTCATTGTGAGTAGCAGACCGTGTTTTTGCACTCAGTCTGAGGGTTAAAAGGTTTTTGCTGCTACCTGTTGCTTTGGTGTGTTATCATCCTCCTTCTATCTTTGTTAATATAATATTAACCATGTTGCAGGCTCTGGTATTGGGAAGTCTGACCATGAAATTGAATGATTCAAACTGAGCTTTCCACTAGCTAGTGTGATCTCGCAGGTCCGAGAGCCTGCAGTCATCCAGCTGGCACAGCCTGGCAGAAAGGTGATCCTTTGCTTAGCATACTTTTAGAATATACTGTAGTTTTCCGACCACAGGTTCGTCCCCTGTCCCCTCAACCCATGAACTGAACCAAAATAGGGGGACAGTCCCCCCCCTTTCAGAGGCAATGAACCTGGAAGCGGGACAGGTACGCTATTACATAATCACTTTGGCGCTCAAATTTTGTAATATAAATCACTTTTCCCAAAATCTTGGCCACTGTACAACTCTTGTGAGCTCTGTTTATGCATTTAGTGCATATGCATATCCATTCAGAAGGTTTAATGTTGATACATCAATGGTATGAACCATGATGTCCCCCCCTCATTCTAGTGATGAACTCGGAGATAACTGGGACACATTATGTAATCAGTTACATAATGAACTTGTGGTCGGAAAACTACAGTAATACTAAATTCATCAGGTTGAAAATACTCTAGATAATGCCTTTGCCGCAATGTCCGATACCATCACAACAGTCGCACTTTCAACTTCATTTGTCAAGGCACAGACTGGTATCAGACGTACTGATAGAATTCTCCAAAAACTCCTCCTCTTTGTTGTCACACGAGGACTGTTGGTTTCAATTGTTCAGTTAGCTATGATCATATTGTTACTAATTCAACCTCAAAAACTCTATTGGTATGATTATCAATCCGTTTGTCTCATTCTGAAAGGACTTGGACCAGGATGCCTTTCCATCTCTGCGAAAGCAAGTTGTATGTTATTACCATGGGTTTGTGCCCTTTCTGTTGGAAGTGTCGAAGTCACGACACCGTGTCACTCACGTGTCTGACGAGATCACCGACATTATACCAGAATACACGCTATTAACCAATAGGAAAGATACGGAGGATTACATATACTCCTAGGTTATTCCGTCCAATAGCATATGTCCCTCTGGGAATCTGCTTACTGTCCGCAGTAATAGCTGACTGATGTAGGTAGCCCTGTGGGCTGAGTTATATACACACGGACCATCGTAGTTGGTATATAAGCTGTGTAAGTAGTCAGGGATAATTCGAGTACTTAGTTACTTTGCTCTATAAGCCTCGCTCTAACGCTAGCCTATCAAGCACAAGCCTTATTCAAGTAAGTAAGACATTGTTCCCTTTGCTTACCAGCCCTACCAGTGCGTACACACGTATTCATACACAAGCCATGCTGCAGGTAAAGCGGTGAGCCGTGAGGCGAGCCGCATTACTTTCATCAGGTTATGGGCCCCGCATAGCTTGAACTGGTACAGTCATTTGGTGATCAATTGGTCTTATGATACTCAGGTAGTAGTAGCTTCCACTGACATTGAACCGGCAGCTACCTTAATAATATAACCATCCCAATGTATACTACGTAGGACGTCCCTTTCTTATACCCTAGGCCAGGCCCTGCAGTCGTACGCAGCCGCCAGCTCGGGAAGAAGCATAGAGACTTCATTCTCTATGTCTTGGACTTATGGCCCCTCTGTGCGCCGTCCACCCTATACGTCAGTAGTGTAACACGGACATTTTGGTTCATAGGTAGTTAGTACGGACATTCCACTTAGTGGTCCTAAGTCCCTTTTAAAGTCGATTACTGTCGACATGCCGTTGAAACCTTAATACCTGAACATATTCGGTTAACTCCGAAGAGTTCCAGACTATTTTGGTCCGCAGTCGCGCCGGGTTCCGGGGCATATACTGGAAATCGCAACTTCGTAGGAAGGCACTCTTAGTGCTGATGAAGTTCGATTGACTGTGACCATATGGTTGGGAACCATCTGTTCAAAGGAACGATATACGTATCTGTTCTAGACATCCTCCACCAGGGACCTCTGTCTTAGTTAAACCTATGGAAAAGTCTGCCCGGGATAAAACCCTAAAAGATGACCATAGTTAGGACTAGGTTTATGTCGAGGATAAGCTCTTCGAGCCCAACGTCTAGTAAAGAACTAAATAAATGTGTCTTCCTTAGATGAAATGTTCTAATAACAAGGAATTAGACCTCCCATGCGATAAGGAAAGACGAATTCTTTGACCACTAAGAATTATAGTACGTTCCAGTCGAGATAAAGTAGAAGATCTCGATGGACCGAATGTACTGATGGATAATCACCACTTGATTCACCACGTTCACCCTATTCACCCATATGAATCGTGACGCACGAGATCAATCACCCGATCTCTATGCTGGATTAACCACCACCGTCATAATAACGATTCTAACCTCACCCACAGAACTTTCAAAACTTTTCAAATAAACTTTCAAATGTCTTCTACATCTGCCACCAAGATCTCTGCCACCATCATCACCCTTAAAGGTGCTGATAACTATTACAAGTGGGCCTCCACTTTAAAGGCCTACTTCATGGTCCAACAACTTTGGCTCATTGTTGAAGGGACCAATAAAAAACCTTCTCCTACAATAATTGCCAAAGTACCAGCCGTCTATGACACGACTGGTAAAATTTGCATTCAAATGCAGAAACCTGCATCAGATAATGCAGATGAAATCAAGAAGTGGACCGAAGATGATATGCAGGCCAATGGCCTTATTATATTATACGTGGATATTGAAATCCGCGAAAAATATATGCAAGCCACGGCTGCTGAAACTTGGAAAGCTCTACTTGATCAATTCGGTACACCAAGTCAAATTGCAGTCAATACATTATATAATGATATGACCAATTATCAAATTCTTGATCACAAACAAGATGGGAAAGATTTCCCACAACAACTTGCTATCAAAGCAGGTTTAATGCAACGCGTCCATGAAGGAGGACATAAATTGGAGGAAAAACAGAGGGTCATAATCCTCACCTCTGCCTTATCCTCCAAATGGAAGCACATGATTGATGCTGCTCAAATGGCCGAAACGTTTAAAACAGTCGATATAGCCATCAAACTTCTCACTGAGAAACATTTGTCTGATAAAGCTAGTAGGCATAAACAAACTGCCATGCCAGCTAAAATTACTGGGTTACCGCGTTATACGCCGAAGACCCAGAATCAAGGACAAAATCAGTCTAGACCCGCGCCTGTACCTCAACAGGCGTGTACACAGCCTAATACGCAGAAAGCTCCGGCTGCTGCGGGGGCTAAAACTGATGCTCAGAAAAAGGAGAAGAAGAAGGCTGCAAACCAAAGGAGAAAAGCTCATAAGAAAGCCAAACGTGCTGCAATGGCAGCACAAGCGGAAATAGATGATGCTGATGGCGTCTTAATAGACGCAATGGGGGATGTAGCTTTGTTGGCTACAGAAAATATCATTTATGATACTAATGAAAGATCATATACAGTCTTAATGGCTGAAAATGATGAATCAATAGGACAAAATGAAAGAGCAATGGATAGCCTTGATAGGCCATCACCGCGACCCCAAATTGTTATTTTCGACGAACCAGAAGACATCTATACTGATGATTCTTCTTCTGACATGAGTCATGAAGATGCACATCAGTTCATTGCCGACTACAGCCCTACTGGGGCTTTTAATATTGTCTATGAGCACGATATTACCCCTAGAGCGTCGAGGAAACCTCTCCCGGTACCTCCACCTCGTAGTGCAACCCCGGCTCCGCTTGGCTCTCCTATAAAGCTTGAGATTAAAGAAGAAGAAGAAGTGAAATTCCTTATTAAAAAGGAAGAAACTTCACCTTCTGTCTCATTCTCTCCTGTTGTAGAGCAGATTTTGCCCTCAACAAAATTGGAGGACGAATCACCAATCATTATGACAAGACCAGTCACAACTGGTCCTCAAGTCAGAAGTGCATTTCGAAATGTTCCCCCCCTCTCCACAGAAGAACGCAACATTCGTGTTCTACGCCTTTTTGATGCAGGAACACAACTTGCAAATGCACAAAGAATACTTGATGAAGAACAAGAGCAGCAGTTATTTCGAGATACCTCTCGAGACATTCCCACTGCTCCATCGTCGCCAGCAAGTAATTCAAACCCCTTTCAACAGAGACCGGATATTATTTCTAAATCTAAAGGAAAAGACAAAGAGATTGATACAGGCATCTATGTCCGCCATACAGGCGACATTCATGGCCTTATACAACCTACTCCGAAGAATCCCGAGAAAGAAAATCCTTTCGCTCGCATATTCTTTTTGCACCCTTCTGATGAAATTAATCCGGTACCTATGGCTTCGAATAATGAAGCTCAGGAGAATAAATCTAGTATTCCTAATACTGGAAATGCACAATTTCGTGATCATACTGCCAATAGCAGTCATGATAGCATTAATCATCCTGATCTTCACCCAATCCCGAATCCTAGACCAATGTCTACAGACAGAACAGAAATGTTTAAACGTACTGGAGAAATCACTCCTGAAAATTCAAGAGCTAGAGAATGGGTGCAATCTTTAGAGCGCCCAATATCTGAAACTCTTAAAGCCAGGAGAAAACAAATTTCTCCAAAAACGGATTTCACTCACAAACAATTGATGAATATGAGTCGCAAAGTGATTGGACCTGATCATAGGACTATGTACGACTATTACAGTCAGTACAATGACACTATAATCCGGGAATTGATGCAGGCACCTATACCTGACATCCATGTAATCAATCAACTGTTAACAACAGTGACAGATCCCGATTTAATCAAAGAAGTAACGGATTTCCTTGATAAAGAAGTCCAGAACGTCTTAAATGTAATCGAGGATCAACACCAACAAGATCTTTACGACATACCGGCTATTCGCCAGCTTCGAAAGAAGCTTCATATTCAACAAAATGTGATTCTAAATCATGACTGTCTACGACAAGGTTTCATATGCCGAAAAAATGATCTGGGCTATCATCACCTGTGTTCCGCAGAATTAAAGGATCACACTCATATCCACATGGCTGCCCACGGTTGGAATTTGCTCAAATGGGGCACATATTCAGTTGATGCCCTTGAAGCCAAATGGAAAGAGTTACTTACCATCAATCAAATGCATGGAAGAGAAACCAAAAACTATTGTATTGGTTGCTCTCCAAAGCTGATGGCTTTAGGTCTGGAGTTGATAATGTTTCATCTCCAACATCTGCGTGAAGCAAGGACAGTCAGAGACTCTCCTCACAAAATTATGTTCCGAGACGGCTATCCAATTTTCTCATTCGATGATCGGTTACCCGATAACGAATTTAAGAATAATTTGGCCGGATGGAACAATGCGCAGAAAATAGACTGGAAATCTCTTCCATGGGCTAATAGCAATCACCAAAACCCAATGATTATACCACTTGACACGGTATACAATTATCAGACTCTACAGTCAATCAATAATTGGGTCGCCAACATCACTTGGAACCACAAAATCAATGGATATTGTAGTGGTTGCGATCAACACAGAGATAAGGATAGGCTTAAGAGATTAGCCACCTTAACAAAATTCAATGCTGAATATCGGGAAAACGAAGCTTCAAAAATGAAGGAACGTTATATTCCTCGAGAAACTGCCGATATTTGTTATATCGGAGATCCTTCCAGAGCTCCACTCCAGGAATGGATGGATGCTTGGAACATGACGATTGACGAAGACGCTGGTGTCCATAAAGAAAATAGGCTACAAAGGAAAATCGAACAGGAACCGATGAAAATCGTTCCACGAAAAGAAACCTTCAGGCCTAATCCGGCTTCTAGTTCTTCTAATAAGAAGAAGCCGACATATCTGCAACAAGTGCTAGCAGAGCAACAAGCAACCGCAAGGGAGCAACTTGCAGCAGCACAACGTCACAGATTGAATTATGTGGCACAGGCAAATCTGGATCAACAGAGACAACCGAAGAAATGGCGTGCTCAACGCCAATACAGCAGCTCTAGTAACGAATCGATACCTCAACCACGAGGGCCGAGACATCACAAACTAGAGGACGTCTTCCCTGATGATGATCTCTTCAATTGGAATGAGGACATCTACGATCTTGTAGATGAAGGCAATGGCTACGGCCATTATGAAAGTTTTGCACAATGGTACGGAACACTTTATCCTAAACGGTCTAACGCGCCTACAGATTCTTCACGAACTGTAGAGTACAGCAATGTATTAGTTAGTTGCAATCTAGCTGACTCTGCATATACTGCGCGTGATAAGACTATACAATACTGGTTGATGGATAGTGGCTGTACAGCCCATATAACTCCACACCATGAGGATTTTGTGTCCTACCATGAGTTCACAACACCACACTTACTAAAAGGTGTTAATAAGAACGATAAAGTAACTCTCAGGGGTGAGGGAACTGTCTTAATCAAGACATATGTGAATGGTGAATCACGAATCACAAAACTATATCCTGTGGTGTATTATCCGGAAGCTCAAAATCGACTATTGTCGGTTGGCAAACTTATAGGAAATAACTGTGTCCTTGTTAGTTCGACTACAAGCACACAAGTTGTTCACAAAAAGACTGATAAAGTACTCTACAAAGGCTTACCTTTGAATGAAAGCAACAAGCTTCTTCATTGGCTTCCGTCCATCATTTGGAATTCGAAAAAAGCCTGGGAATCAGTCTTCATGTCAAAAACGGTTGACTATGACACATGGCATAATCGCATGGCCCACGCCAGCAAAGAAGTTATGCGTCACTTGGAAACACACCTTAAAGGTGTTAAAGTCAAAGGTTTACCAAAATTCAGTACCTGCAAAGGATGTGAAATGGGTAAACACGTATCGAAATCGTACCCTGCATCAGAAAAACGCGCCACAGAAATTCTACACCTAATCCATGCTGATTTGATTGAATTTCCTGTTCGATCATATCATGGATTCAAGTTCGTAATCAACTTCCTTGATGATCATTCTTCATACGCCTATCATGAGCTTCTTAAACATAAGGATGCTGCCTTCGTTGCATTCAAGAAGTTCAAAGCGTTAACGGAGAGAAAGACAGGCAAGAAGATCAAACAATTTCGCATAGACCGAGGAGGAGAATTCTTAAGTGGCGAATTCAAACATTTTCTGAATACAGAAGGAATATCTATGCACCCTAGCGCTCCACATATACATCAACAAAATGGAAGAGCAGAACGTCTAAATAGGACGTTAACTGACAAAGAAGAAGCCTTATGTCATATGGCATGCTGTCCCGTCTCTTGGTGGGAATTTGCCTATAAAACAGCAATCTTCGTATACAACTGCACTCCCATGAAGCGCTTGGATTGGAAGACACCTAATGAAGTCTTCAACATGAAGCAACCTGATGTCTCTTATTTCAGAGTCTTTGGTTGTGGTGCTTATGTATTCATTCCAAAGAATAGAAGAAAGAATAAGCTTTCTCCTAAAAGAGAAGTGATGACCTTCATCAGTTACGATGTCGGATCAAAATCTTACCTATTCATGGATTCTACGAATACGATACGCAGTAGCCCTGACGCTACCTTTGATGAACTTTGGTTTCCAAAGTGTAAAGACAGTAAACCGTTTGAGCGTTTAGAACCAGATAAACAGAAATCTTCGTCTATTCCTAGGGATAATGATGATTCCTCTGGTAATAATGATAACAGCTCGGATGATGGATTTGATTTCAAGCCCTCTCATCCTCCCAATAAACCGGAACAGATGGACGACTACGTATCCCCTCGTCCCCCTTCCCCTCCACAGAACGACGGTTCTGATAGTTCGGATGATGAACAATCTGTTCCTACTCATGGATCAAGTCGATCACCACCGCCACGCGATGATGATGACGAGTTACAACTACCAGTAGCTCAGCACCGCGAACGTCGGGAAATGAAAGCTCCTGAACGCGGAACACCAATTCCTGTTAGTGTTAAGAATCCCATTATTAGGGATCAAAGTGAAGGTGTTATTCCAGCACCTGCACCAGGTACAGCTCCTTTACGACCTTTGAAAGAAGGTTGGGCTCCTCGAAAACATCAAGATGGCTCTACAGTTTGGTATAATGCCAAGAGCCGCAAATTTGTTCGAGATCGCACTCAAGTGGAAGCTGAAATGGCTTCGGTACTTGAACAAGGGGGTGAAAAATTGTACCTTGCACTATTATCCTATGCATTGCCAGTTTCCGACACGGAAAAAGAATGGAATTTCAAAAACATTCTTAAACTTCCACAAAGTGAAAAGGAACAATGGTTAAAGGCATGCAAAGAGGAATTGGATGCATTGAAAAAGAGAAAAGTTTATGAGTTGGTTAAACTACCACCTGGAAGAAAAGCAATCAAGAACCGATGGGTGTTTAATACCAAATCAGACATGCGCAAACGCGCAAGACTGGTTGTAAAAGGGTTCTTCGAAATAGAAGGAATTGATTATGACGGATTGTTCTCTCCTGTCGTCAGATATGACACAGTTCGTATCTTATTGGCCTTAGCAGCGATCGAGGACTGGGAACTCGAAGCGCTGGACGTCAAGACTGCCTTCTTATATGGCAAACTTGATCGGGAGATTTATATGGAACAACCTGAAGGATTCGTCGAGAAGATAGGATATGTTTGTCGATTACTCCGCGCCTTATATGGTCTCAAACAAGCAAGCTTGGAATGGTGGAAAGAATGCAGAGCCTCCATGATAGAAATGGGGTTCAGAAATTGCTTGTCAGACGTGGGAGTTTTCATCTTCAGAAACAATAGAGGTTTTGTGATTGTAGTTGTCTATGTAGACAATGCAATCTTTATGGGACCAAACAGGAAGCTTCTGATGGAAAAGAAGCAAGAGTTCATGGCAAAATGGGAATGCCGAGATCTCGGAGAATGTAAAGAATTTCTAGGAATGGTCATAATGAGAGATAGGTCCAAGAGGTTGATTACTCTTGACCAAGAAACCTACCTAAAGAAAGTTCTTGAACGTTTTAACATGGTTAATGCAAATGTTGCACATACACCATTACCAGCTGGGTACAAACCAATGATCAACACCGATCCGGTTGATGAAGTACTCAAGAAGCAATATCAGTCGATCATAGGTTCTCTCCTATACCTCACACTTGGAACTAGACCAGACATTGCATATGCAGTAATCAAGCTGTCGCAATACTCAGTTAATCCGTCTAAGCTGCACCTTAATGCGGCTAGACATGTCATGAAATATCTGGCGGGTTCTACCAAATATAGAATAGTCTTTAATGGCAAATCGACAGTGTCGGAACCGATCGCCTTCACTGATTCTGATTGGGCCTCTGATGAGGATAATAGAAGATCACAGACTGGTTACTTCATATTGATCGCGGATGCAGTGGTTGTCTGGAATTCCCATAAACAGACTACAATCGCGCTCTCTAGCACTGAAGCCGAATACATGGCTCTTTGCGACTGTTGTAAACAAGTAATTTGGGTTCAAAACTTGTTCAACGAACTTGGAGTTAAGTTTGTTAAACACACAACAGCTATAGTTGGCGACAATCAAGGATCACTATTCATAGCTTCGAATCCTGTTGCCGACAAACAAACCAAGCACATTGACATATGTTTTCATTTCATACGAGAGCAAGTAGAACTGAAGCGAGTCAAAATGATGCATGTACCAACCAAGGATCAAATTGCTGATATACTCACAAAGAACCTTGGACGCGTACAATTCGATTATCTCCAATGAAGATTAGGAATTACTTTTCACTAAGACACTGGTTAGGTTCGCCACCTGAAGATAGGTTGGACAGAAAGTTCACTGCCAGACACTTAGCGAGGGGGTGTGTTGGAAGTGTCGAAGTCACGACACCGTGTCACTCACGTGTCTGACGAGATCACCGACATTATACCGGAATACACGCTATTAACCAATAGGAAAGATACGGAGGATTACATATACTCCTAGGTTATTCCGTCCAATAGCATATGTCCCTCTGGGAATCTGCTTACTGTCCGCAGTAATAGCTGACTGATGTAGGTAGCCCTGTGGGCTGAGTTATATACGCACGGACCATCGTAGTTGGTATATAAGCTGTGTAAGTAGTCAGGGATAATTCGAGTACTTAGTTACTTTGCTCTATAAGCCTCGCTCTAACGCTAGCCTATCAAGCACAAGCCTTATTCAAGTAAGTAAGACATTGTTCCCTTTGCTTACCAGCCCTACCAGTGCATACACACGTATTCATACACAAGCCATGCTGCAGGTAAAGCGGTGAGCCGTGAGGCGAGCCGCATTACTTTCATCACTTTCATCCCACCTAGCTTTGATTTATTCTCCTTAGTTGCCATGTCAGTGGTATTACATTGTGTCTGGGTTCATCACATCCTTCCACATAGGTTGAATGCTCGTCCTGGTCTCCGCAACCAATTTGAGAATGAGATTATCACCGATTTCATGTTAATTGCAGCTACTGGGCACGATAGGTCCCATGCAAGAGGCCAAACTACGATTGAGCTGAATCATGTCACAAATGTCGGTACAATGTAGCCTATGCCCATACTAAAGAGTTTCAGGCTAAGCAAGACGAGCAGAAGCATTTCAATCCAGAAAGAAATGAGGCAGATGTCATGATTACCCGTCTGTCAGTAAGTTTCTGATACTGTCCATATGCACAGGGTGAGCTAATCTTCACAAATGTCAGCCTAGAGAAGCTGTTTAAGACTAGAGCACTCGAGAAATCGCCCACAGTACTATGACTATCCATGTTAGTTCCAGATCTAAAGTGATCCACTCAATTTCAAGACCTATTTTAAGTTTGGATGCTGTATAAAAAGTTTCATTGCGACTGTAGAGATGAGACTCAACAAAAAATTCATCCCTGACACTTCGCGCTAAGTTGCTGGAACCGGTTCCGGCTTCGAATGCAATTGAATGAAATAAATGTATGGCTAGTATCGACTATGGATTATGCCTTGCCTTCAAGATTCACTCGACATTCCGAAGTCTGTTCAAACGTTCATTACTATAGAGACCGACTCACGGGAGAATTGATTCACTGTGCATTCAGAGTCCTGCGTCGATTCACTCAGAATTACACTCAATCCTGAATTGACTGAAACTATTAGCAATGCTGAATCGATTCAGTGCGATTCAATGTCAAGCAGACCCCGATTCGCATTCAACATCGACTCCTTAATTAGGCCTAGTCGAAGGGTCAAATCCAAATCGGTTCACTTTGTCTGACCTGAATATACGAACTACTGATGCACTAGTATCCAACGCTGCGTTGGCACGTTTTTTGCATTAGGAAAACTCCGGGTAGGTGCTGAGATTTATAGGGTTGCTAGGGTACCAGGTTTTCAGTTCACTCGTAGATGTGATGAATGATAATTATTTCACAATATTTGCACCATATACTTACTTATCTGCTCATGCTATATATCCGCTTCTCCGCCAATAACCCAACCAAAGCATCACATCATCCTCGCCCAATTGAGGCAAGTTACAGGTTTCCATAGTTGGAGCCGCTGCTAATGCTTTCCGCACCTGAATTCTGGGGGTCTCTCTGTCTCCACCGGATGCCCTGTAGGCTTGAAGGAGCCTTACAGCGTGGTGAGTCTTGTCCTCTGAGTTGTTACCGAACAGTCGTTCTATCCATTGGTCATAGTCGACCAATTCAACCTTTATCTCCCTGGATACCACTTCTGCAAGAGTAATCCATGATGTAGCTCTTGGATGGGCCAAATGTATATAGGTCGCCGACACGTTTCTAGCCTGGAACAAAGCTAAAGCGGCGACATGGACAGGAAGCCACACAACGGGCTATCAGGACGATGAGTAATAGGACCTTCAGAGCCGCAATCCACACCTCTTGAAATACCGGGAAACATCCCGAATTAAGAGACGAACGGACCATTACAGGGAACCACTCTTTTACGTTCCAGGACCCATTTCTGCCACCGGAAAGCTGACTGATGCGTACAGTTGTCCAATTGAGAGAGTTCAAAGCTGCAACTCTTTCGATAATAGACTCAGCGATAAGCTTGGATTCGGCATAGCCGAGTCCCTGTGCCAACGACAAGTCCTTGATCCCTACTTCCGGAAACGGGTCGATTCCAGAGTAATCTGCGATAATGGGTCAGATTCCTCGTTGCATTCCAAATTACATACTTCTGAACACAGAAACAGAACTAACAAAAACGAACTTCGGCCGGTGTACCACAGGAATTTGAAGGCACAAACGAAGAAGACCCACGAGGCCATCGAGTGGGTTATTGAACAAAGACAGAGTATATCGAAAGTCCACTGGCCAAGCTACGTCGCGAATCAGCTCACATAAACGAATTATCTGGCGTAACTTGCCGTTATGAATGATGTGAGTGACAGAGTGCAAGATCTAGGTATAATCAGCGACTAGCTAGCCACCGCCGCAGTATCGTGATACTTCACCTCTTCATATACGTCGTTAGGAAGACCTAAGCATGGCAAAACGAGATCAACCTCCAATAACACGAGTTTCTGAGAATTCAATAAACCGATGTCGATATTATGATCCTTAAATGCTGCTTGTTGCCTCTCAAGCAGTGTACGAGACGACGAATGTCTATTCAGGGCATAGATCTTGCCAACTGCATCATTAATTAGCAATTCCTCGAGAAGATACGAGCCCAAGGCGCCAGTTGTTCCGGTAACGACAATCGACTCATACGGTGAGTCATCACGGTTGATCTGTTGCAAGTCAACAGTAGCTAGAGCATGAACCTTCTGTTCAACGACTGTGAGCATATTCTGTGTTTCCCCATCTGATTCCATGTTGATGGTGACTTCGCCGCTACGAAAGCGAGATACTGAATCAGCAAGGAATTGGGACAGAGTTCCGATCGTCGGGTATCTATAGAGTATGTCATCCGGTAATTGGGCTGAGAGGTCTTTGTAGTTTTTGCTTAGCGCATGGCGTACAGAGTTTTCAATCCACTTCGCCTGTAAGCTAGAAAGATGACGGTTATAACAATCGAAGTTGGAGCTGCAGAATACCTGTCGCAACCGTGAGCAAACAAGTCAATATCGGGCTCGATGGGCTGATCCATGATACGAGTGATGACTTTAGTTATGAAGGATTCAATGTCACTGTAATCCCAACGCTTAGGAGGCTTTATATCAGTTTGTGAAGATTCCGAAGTTTTCTTATAGGCCGCCTCAATTTCAAACTCATAGGATGACAGTGTTGACTGTCGTTTAGGGAACCCTTTGACATTGTATTCGAAAAGCTTGTCTCTCGTCGAGACAAGTATCATCTTCTCAGAATTAAGCAGATATACAAAGCAAACTAGACGTACTTACATCTTTAGACAGTCGACCATGGTTAGGTGCGAATTGATTCATCTTCACCACAGTGGGCCTAGAGTCTCTCAGTCGGCTGGAAAATTGAATGATTGTCCGCATACCAAATGGCATCACGGAATGTTGTCAACTGTGTCTCGTCACTGGAATCAAAGGGCTCGACTGGATCAAGCAGAACTCCTATGTAGAATTTCGCCCGACCAAATATAAGAGCACCACGAATCAGGGGATCCTTCATCAGTATCATTTCTAAGGTTGGCGTCAGCGAGAGAGTAATGCTCGATCTTCTACAAACCTAAGGGTATCGGATTGACCTGTCTTGCAGCATCAAAGTATGTGCTACACGAAGAAAGTTACGTACTTTCTCGCCCGAGGTCAGTGTAACCTGATCATCCTTTCGTCCATAAATTTTCCAGAGGTGAGGTTTTTGAGGATGTTGAATGAGCAAATCGGTGGTTGCATATCCCTCTCTTCCATTGATCACTATATTTGTTACAGGAAGAAGGTGCTTTGGACAGTTCTGTGTCAACCGTGAGTCGGTTTTTTTTCCACTTGGGGGGTTGAATAATTACCATCAACACGAGTTCAAACAGTCTGGGTTGATCTTCTGGAATGAAGTACGGATCACATTGAGATGAGATAGAGAACCATTCAAAGTCATGCTCTCGGTTCCTGTCTATCCAAACCGGATGGTGAACTCGCAGGATATCAAAGGGACTCTGAGACGCACCTGGCACCATGCACGATATCGCGCCCCCTTCGGTAGATCCATACACGGGAAAGACTGCAACCCCATCCTCTACAAGTTTTCTGCCTGTTTGAGGAGAAAGGGGGGCTCCTTGGTAGATCTAGAGGACGTTAGAAAAGCTTATTCCTTATTTATCGTCGCTCACAAGCGCTCGGAGACTCTTCAAGTACGCTATTTTCTCTGGATCCTTGGCCCATTCCTGCCATGTATCGACAAGTTTTCAGGGACATGTAAAGGTACTGACCTCAATATGAACAGAAACGCCATAGACGATGCTGCATCCAGTTTTTACCATGGCATCAAACACGACAGTCGGGGTAGGAAACGTAGGTGAACTTCCTCGCAGCGTCGGTGCCAACGATGAGAGTGCCACACCCGTCGTTGCCTGTTCATAATATGAATATTATTCTGTTTTCAGCAGCTGGCCATGACATACTGCCCAGCATAATTGCACGGCACCTGAAGAATCTATGGATGCTCAGTCGAGGTCAACTCTTTGGAGCTAAAGCTACTTACGAAACATGGGGACGGAATGCAAAGCAATGATATCGCCACAGATATCAATCTCACCCCACCCTTCTTCGATTAGACGAGAACAGAGTTGAATGACGACTTACATGGAATCATTCCCGCGCTAAGCAGAATGCCGCGATGGGTAAGTAAGACTGGTCGTGGCAAGGCAAGAGAACCTATTTCACGTTTAGTTTCTACTGCGATATCTAGCTATGGATCCACCTGATGAATGGAGAATGAGAGCGGTTTGATCTAGCTCAATCTGCGATATCGACCATTGCTCTTGGATGATTGTTGCACCCGCATCATCATAGGAGACTTCGTCGTACATTGGCATGTCTATGGACGTAATCGAGCTGCCGTTGAGAAGATCGATGCTGTCTTTCAGCAGTGAACGATTAGCGGGGTCATTTCCAACAAAGACATAAGACGTTGCAGTCTCTTTCAACAGATGTGCGACCATCGGAGCGGTATTACGAGGTGATATTGGGAAAGGAATGTTGCCGGAGTACATTATGCCTAGAATCAGTATTCCGTAGGTAAGCGCATCTTAGTAGGGTCAGTGCTCGCTCCGGTATCCAGCAGACATACCATGATTAGTGAGTATACCAACGATACTTTGACTCCCTGGCTTTATGTGGGCCGAAACAATCCTTGCCATCCGACAAATTGTAGCATGGCCTTCGGCCCAATTGATGTAGTGGACTATGCCATCACGCTCATAGACAAAAAGTGGATGCAGAGAGGAATGCTTGGAGTGGTATTCGTATAGCTGCGGTATAGACAAGGTCCCGTCGAGTGGCGGAAGACTCCAGGTCGTAGAGTGGCGGCCTTGAGGGGTAATGTGCATGACGGCGACTTTGAGGCCTTAGCGCTTAGCGCTTAGCAAGCAAGCATAAGGTATATCTACCTTCAGGCTCAAGGAACGGAGGGCAGTGCCGCATCATGCATCAATGCATCAATTCAAAAGACCGACTTACTAAAATAACAGGTGGAAGTTGTGCGGCCATAATGCGGGTTGATGTTGGATTCTGGATTAGGCAAGTGAGATTGTTCGCGGGCTTTTTTCTCCTTGGTGATGGGAGTCGCTGACCCAAACACTGATCAAATCTTTGGCGTCAGTAGGGATTTGGACTCCACCGACTACAGAGTAAATTAAAGTAAGTAAATGAGCGTCGGCGGTCTTCACGTGACATGTTAAAACTTTGAGCTCCGACCTGACGCGTTCCCTTAGCGCAGCACCAGTCACCCTCTATACCAGTCTCAGCATCGGAGAATGCTAAGTCATCTAATACACTACGTAAGTATCCTTGGTAGGAGTTTCATCAAATTCATCGGTGTAATGACGGAGCTTGTGCAATTGTACTAAGCATTTCAGGAATCGGACGATACCGGATACAATTCAGCATGTACGCATGTACTGTCATTGTACAGGTATAGTCGTCCTGAATTTCAATAATTTCGTAACACAACCAGCCCTGACTTACTATCTTCACGGATCAGAACCCCCAGAACAGGTCGGTGTAACATCTACGAGCGAGACAGTTAATTTATATAGCCACCATTTAGCTTGAACATGGGGCAAGATCTTGCTGATCGCGCCCGCGGTGATAACGTGGGTGCAGAGAGCTTGGTTGGCCCGAATTACATGTGCGGACATAACAGTAGGCCTGGTTGCAAGGCTATTGATGGAGGAGAATAGTTTTGCGGGCAACGGAAGATCAAGGTAAGGAAGGAAGGAAGGAAAATAGAGTTGCCATATTTACATAATCGGAGCGGAGACGCTGCTCAGACGCACATCACCATCACAGCCATGTGGGGAACGGCCGGTACCTCGTGCTTACAGTCGTCGCCAAAGGTGTCTTGGCTCTTGACGATCTTCGCGCCTAGTGCCGGAATAGACCTCGAGACTCGAGGAGAGTAGGTCTATCCGGACTGGCTAAAAACATTTTCACATTGTTTTCAAGATGGAAGAGCTGGTACTCACAGAAAAAATGAACTATATGTAGATCAAGTGGCTGCACTGTATACTATGAACCCAACCGAGAAGCTCTCGTTGTCTAATGTTTCAAGTTGACATTTGAGATATCATCCATCTTTGTAAAGTCTCCGTAAACTTTACCCTACTAGTCTGATAGAGTGTAAATCAAGTGTAAATGCCACCTTGATGAGGCGTTCTGGTCTAATGCTTGACAACTGAGGTATCATTTATCTTTGTGACAAGAGTGATGAAGCCGCTGCGAGTTCTACCTGCTGGTCTGATTGTAAATGCCACCGTTCACTCTACTACACTAGTCTATGCATCAAGGTGTTTATCACAACTTTGATCTCTCTCTCGCATTTTGTACAGCTATACTCCATACTTCCTCGACGGCGCTCCAGTACCTATCCGAATCCGCTTTCATATGAGAAACATGCTCAGATCCATGATATTTCTCAGTCATCACAAGGGTCAAACCATCCTTGTTCAAAACATCGAGGTGACGTTCCACTGCCTCACAAGGTACCATCTGATCGGAATCAGAATAGATGTAGAGCCTCGGAGCGCAAATATCGGATGGTTGCGGAATGATAGCAGGTTGTCGGAGGTGCTCATGAAGAGCGGGAATGAGACGCTCATTTAGCATGAGTCCGTAATTGACCACAAAATAGATGATATAGACCAGTGTGAGTGGTCCCTGAAGCAGAAGCTTTACGAGAGGAGTGCGGACGTGTGCTGTAAAAGTCCTAACCATCGACGAGTAGTCATTTGCACCGGGCACCGAGTCCAGAATGATGGCGATCGGTGGTACCGATAGAAGGTAAGCCTTCTCCGAAAGTAAGAGGCGATTCTTTAGCATTCTTGCCACCATCATCACCTGAAAGCCACCGCCTGTGATGATCATGAATACACAAAAGGTTATCTCCAGAACTATGATCTAGAACCTTACCGTTGGAAAGGATGTGTAGTATCAAACCCGTGCATGGATTTTCACCATACACCTTCTCCATGAGTAAATCCACTACGGGACTGAGGATGCGTTCCTTTCATGAACATCAATCAGTTGTCCTTATCGAGTGACTTTTACTTGCTCGTTTGACTTGGCTTGTAAATAAGAAAGCGGACTGAGATTGCACAACAACGATCGTTGTGCGTGTATATCCAAGGTGCTGGCGATACATCGAAACGTACTTGGCAAGCAGATGGACTTGAGCATCCACTAGAGTCTTTTGTTACGATATCCATACCCTCAAGACGAGACTCACTCCATCCGAAGATTAAGATAAGACTATGTCGTTGAACATACGTTCGTCTGATTCAAGCAAAACTTACGAAGGATGCGGCCGGAAGCTATCCGGGGTGCCAGTGGTAACGCCGCGAGAAATAAGAACATTCGGATATTCTTGGGTGAGGGATCTATCCATCGTCAGGAAACCAGACAAGTGGAGGAAAGTAAGAACTAAATAGATTCCGGGAACATCGCTTTACTACGATCATCAAGGAACATTGATGCTGTTTCGCCTTTGATCCCGCGTTCTGATCGACATCGATTGAGAGACCTAGATTCCCTAGATTCCCCGCCGCATCACCGCTGGCGGCCTAGATACCTCCGATCTTTGGATTTAGCCTTTTCCGTATTTCTTTCTCAGCACAACTTTGGGTATCCGAGTGGGCTAAGCCTTTTGCGTTAAAGGGCAGCATAGCCGCGTCCAAAGTGAGTAACTGCATTGAATGTCTTTACCTACACCCACGGTTCACCTTCCCCTCACTAAACTCTTCGAGTTTGTAGGTGCAGAGACATCGGAGAAAGATAGGATTGAATGCGCTCACAAGCGTGCGAAAGCTATAGCACTTTCGTATGGTAAGAGTCAGCATATTGTGCTTATGGAAATGATAACTGAGTACTGTTCTAGCTCCTACTATTCAAGACATTGTCAATTGTTCCAAGAAGTATTGGGACATGCATATCGACTTGATATGCTCCTTTGATGGTGCTGCTGTTGCTCTTTGGACTATACAATACAACCTTGTTCTTGGTACATTGGCTCCATTCTTGCCAACACGACCAGATTTGCGAGCCATTGTTGATGATATTCTCAACTTTCGTGTGACGTAAATGTCTTCGCTTCTTACTCGTTATAACAGCACTGATAGATCACGCAGGGCTCATTATATGCTTACTGAACTGGGTCACGGAGTCGATGCTCCCAACATTGAGACGAGGGCTATACTACTGCCTGATGGTCAAATCGATCTGCATACTCCCCTTGATAGGGCTGCGAAGCATATGCCTGCGAGCTTACCAGCCGGTGGATTGCCTCGCGTGGCAATTGTCTTTGCCCGACTATATGTAGAAGGTCAGGATCGCGGCATTAGACCTTTTCTCGTTCCATTGAACGACGGTCATGAGATGTGTGCTGGTGTCATCTGTCGGTAAGTTGCTTTCTCAAGCCCAAGCATCTTAGGTATTCGCAGTAACTCATGCTACATTGTCCAGTCCTCTACCAAATAGATGTGGTTCGAAGCCCATAGGTCATTCCATCACACACTTTGTGCATGTCAAGCTTCCGCATGCCTCTCTCCTGGGAATGACAGATACACCAGCCGACCAGCGCCTGCATTTCCTGTCTGCAATATGGCGTATTGGAATTGGATCGATCACATTGACTGCAGTCATCATTCCAGGTCTCAAAATGGCCGCATACACAGTTGCGAAATTCAGCCAGCGTCGGATGATCACCGATGCAAGAGGGAGGTCTATCCCTCTCATTACGTTTCGGACTCAACATGCACCTGTATTCCACGCGTTAGCACAATCGGCAGTCTTGGAAGCTCTATTCAAATCTCTTCAGCCTTACTTTGCCAACGTGGATACCCAGCGAACCGAAGAGAACAGGCTCGAGATTCGTAACGGCCTTTCAACTGTATTTAAGGTTCTCGCAGTAAGGTTGTGGAGAGATACCAATCAGATCTTAATTGATCGATGCGGTGCACAAGGTCTATTTGAACACAATCAGCTCATACCATCAGAGGTAAGGGTTATACCTTAAATGAGATGAATTCACGAATCGCCTTCTCTGTTGTAGATGGAAGTTCGCGGAGTCACTGTTGCTGAAGGAGATATGTTAGTTTTGAGCATCCGTAAGTCTAATATCAAGAATTTCTCAGCTAGATTGACGGTGAAACCGCAGGGCTCACAAGTGAATTGCTCTTAGGTCGTTATGAGCTTCCATCCTCTACCGAAGAGGACTCTTACTTCAGCCTGCAGGAGCGTGGTATTCTTCACGAACTGCAGACCATCCTCTTTCAGCTTCAGGCTGAGCACAGATCAGATCAATTCAGTCGTCGCATTCTTCCTCGCTCTATTGCTTTTACTGAAGCGATCGGACTGCGGATGGCTCACGAAGCCGCCAAACATCGAAAAGTCGATCCACTGCTCATCGAGCTCTTCGAAATCGGCGCAATACAGAGGAACCTTTCGTGGTATATTGAGAACAATATCATCGCGAAGCGACAAGACATATTTGATCGGGAAGATGCAATATTGTCCCAACTGCAACCGCGGCTAGATGAACTCCTGGAAGGCACCGGCGCTGCACCTTACGCCTTTGGGGCTATCACTTCTCAAGCGACTTGGGACAAATTTTACCACAATCTCCCAATCCTAAAAGGCAATGCAACTGTCGACATCTTCGGCAGCAGTCGCATCGCACGTTTGTAATAGAAGTTCACCCTTCACAGTCGGCAGTCTTATTCGGCCGCCAATATTTGCCTATGAATTAATACAATATTTAATAAGAGATGGTGTTACCACCTCAAAGGAATTCCTTAACGGGACCTTTTGCCAGTGTACTTTTTCCCTTCGCGCATGAATTTCACGGCCGGTGCTGGCGTAGCTGTTCTTTTGCCAGGTTCAAGTTGGTGTTAAGTTTGATGCAGGTAACGTGATCTAGTATGCGCTTCACAGCCAATCCACAACATGCTCCACACGTTTACAACATTCATCATGGACAGCCAAACCCAGACGATGCTCAGCAAACTTCCTCTCGATATTTACTCGGTCATAATCAATCACTTGGACCTCGAAGATTCGCTTTCGTTATTCCAGGCAAGTACATTTCTTCTTTGCAATCCGCTTTTCTAGACAACGAATTCCAGACCAGCGCCATTCTCTATTTTACGCGCCATCTCTGGTTAAGTTCTCTAGAAAGCGCAATAAAGGCTCGACCGTTACCATGTCCCCCTGATCAAGACTTTCGGATCTTAGATTTCGATACACTACGCCGTATTGCGTGTAGAGCCAGCCGACTAGAACGAAATTGGTCCCTGGACAAGCCGAGGTGTCTGTCCGTAATCAAAGTGAAAACAGAGACGCAACAATACCCTGTTGCATATGTGCCTGGCTATCCGGTGGTTGTAGTTTGGTCGAAGCAGCCCGGGAGGTTGCAATGTTGGAATGTAGAGACAGGAACATGCGTTGGAACCATCGAAAAGGTTTACTTTTCTGACATACCTAGTGTTTCTGCCCCGTACATTGACCAGGGCAAAATGACTTTTGCAATATTTTCATGTCAGTCGAGCAAGGCCAGGTAATCTTCAAACAGTCGAATGTTATCTCGTGCTTACGTTCTGTGCAGTTGTTCTCAGATCGTCGTCGCCTCCGTCGATTACGTTGTAAATCCTATGGGATTTGCGGAGCATTTTAGAGCCACCTGGAACTATGAGAAAGTCGCAAGCAATCTCCGATATGGATGGCCATCGGGAGTCGATGTGAAACTAGTCATGTACTCTCCCTCCTCTGGTTGTGGCGTTTTCAATGGGTCGTTATGTTTTGCGTTTAGCAAAGGAAAGGAAGAAATGACTGTCCTTGCACTCGATCTACCAGACGATTTTGAGGTACGTTCCTCAATCGTCTCAATAGACCTTCTCAATCCGTTCTGTGATAGAACGTGCAGACTCTGTATGTTCGTGACGGAGACCTCTACCTTCACTACCAAATCGGAACATCCGACGATGAACCCGCCCCTGTACGGGTTAGAGTAACAAGCCTCATAGGCGACTCCTCCGAGTCCGCAGACTCACTATCGACTTTAACAAGTGAAGGAGCATACAAATCGTGCCATTACAGGCTCCCTTTCTTTGATCATTGGATTGTACGCGACACACCCAACATATATACATGCAGTCTACACTTTGGAATTCCGCCCCATGCTGAGACGTTGTTCAGCTTCATGAAACCATTGGCATCCAAGCCAATGTATATGTTGGGTCAGAGTGAATCAGGCTTGTTCTCCCTGCTAGGATTCTTTAAGGACATGTTTTTGTATCGGTTTCGTCCTTCGAACGACCCACCGACATGCACTGAGCATCTGCTTTCGTTACCGGGCTCTGTGAGGATCCCGGATGGATGTGCACGGAGTCTGCTTGCTTGCTGCGTTTTGATTGACGAACATCTTGGGATTCTGTATGTGTGTGATAGGGAGGCGATTTCAGCTTGTTATTATGCTTGAAGATGTACTATCATGCTGTGTTTTGGATGAACATCTTGGGGATTCTGTATGTGTGTGATAGGGAGGCTATTTCAGGTAAGCAATACTGAGACTGTAGGATTCTATCGAGGCACGTGAATCGTTGCTTGACTGTGACAACATCATCCGCGGGCGCTTTCAAACACTCCAGCACCAATCCAGCACTTGCATTTAAGCACATATTATAAAAAAGCTTTCCGAGCGCCAGCAGCTCTATACCGAAGCCCGGACACGACCTGATCGAGTGAATTTGCGGACGGCTCCCCAATAACCGGCCCAAGCAAGGGACTTCTAATACGCTAGTCGTTTTAGACCGACAACCTGTTGAGGCGTCGGCGCGGTCGTACGGCTTGCGAAGAACTGTCCGAAGGGAACCAAGCATATATGTACTATGCAGTATAAGATTTCTCCGACAGCTGATACAGAAAACAGGTCGTCGCTCTGGTCGGTGTAGGCTCTTGTGTCAATTGTACCTTTGGTAAGCCCAGCTTGGACTTTTTCTGTTTTTTCTTATGTCTTAGGCTCGTATGGTATGGATGCAGGATTCTATTGGCGCCCAAATGCTTACGCCTGGCGTGTCTCAGTCAGAGTCAGTCTCACCTGGCGAGTTCTACCTCGCGTAATACGACGCGTATGGACAACACCACATCAATGCCGCGAAGCATTAAGATCTTGAGAGATTCAGACAAGCATGGTGGAGTTCGATAGGTAGAGAAAGATGAGGCCTGTCCAGCTCCTTACTCCTCTGGGTCCGTTTTTCCATAACGTCAATATCTGGATCCTTGCAATCCAACTGCATACACCTCGTGTACCTAATGCAAAGCAGCTAAATGCGAGACGGATGATGTTGCGCGTTGTCATAGTACGTATCAAGAGAATCGCCTTGAACCGCTATACTCAGTACCGTACTCCAGGAAGGCAAGTCCACTATGTCCACCCTCCATTTCTCTCAAGGATGTGTTTTACCAGTGTCGCAACTGTTTTGGGAGCTGTAATCTCTCCGGCCTCGCTGTCTGCAAGGTTTGGAAGGGTGAAGAGCTTTTACCACCCCCGAAAGAGCCTAATGGGTAGGTGCTAAAGTAAACTATCACTTATCCTTGTTCGCGTATTCAGGTACTAGTGTCTCAACTAGCTGCCGCACGATCTCCTAAGCTGTTGCTGTGGGAATGGCTGGGTGGCTCCGTTCCGTTGAATACTCTTTCTGTGATGGTGAGGAGAATCCTTCGCCGAAGCACGTTCTGTTTCCCGGAAATTGTCTAGACCTTGTTAATGTACGTTTCCTGCTGAGGTACGGATCCTCGGCACCGAATGATCTCCTAGATCTACCAAACTGGTCGTTTCTTGCCCCGGCTACCTACATTTTCAATGACAAGGATAAGTACGAAACCTATTGGAAGTGGAGCTTAGGTATGTATTCCACCATCTTTTCCTTCGTACACATGATTCATTCCGCCAAAATTCAGACCATGACGGCCTCGGCACATCATCAGATGCAGGACGGTGCCTTTGAGGCCGATTCGACATCCCATGTGTCCCAATCTCATATTATTCGTCCATGCCTGGCAAGCGGCGTACGCGGGCGATTTGTTACCGATCCGGGAATGCGACCTTTACGCTGTTTCAGCTGGGTATCGGTGGATTTCAGCCTTAAGCTCACCTTTCACAGATGATTGCCACTACTGACAACGATCGCCGAGGGTCTTCGATGGCCAGTTTCATTTCCTTTGTAGGTGCATTTCATATCCCAAGGCGATATCCCCTTTTGCAATTGTCGTAGAGTGACGCAGGTTGCTATGCCGATGTTACAAACGGGGATGTCATTGCTACAGGAGGGGATTTTACTATACTTGCGACTCTTGCTTTATCCATGACAGAACTTTGAATGTTTATCATCGTGCTTGACATAACAGAGAGAACATTTTGGTCCAGTTGGTTAATCTGAAATCCCCCGACTGTTCATTGCTGTTCATTGGCAATTGGATATAAAAGCCCTCCTGGAACGCGTACTGATCCACCATGGTTCTCGCCCTCCCCTTTCGACATGGCTGTGTAATGATGATGACGACGATTGCCCTCGCGTTTCAAGGTTCGCTTATAAGTAAACATACCGCGCGGC